>CAJHQP010005494.1:0-45624 GCA_905132765.1 Moricandia arvensis
CCAAATAGTCCCGTCTCTGCTTCTGTTAATGATATCGTCCTAAGCATTTTAGTTGTTTGTCATTGTAGTTAATATTTGCCTAGAATTACTACTCAACACTCATAATCTGCTTATATATCTTCGCTTTGTGTCGTTTTTTAATGGTTTCCCCATAATGCAAATATGCACCCTTGCTCTAACATCTATGTCATCTTCACGGGTTTTTATGACAATGATGTCCAGCCAAGCAGAGATTATCTCAACTGGTCAGTATTTATTATTTAACATTTATTCTTTGGCAAATTCAAGCAATACTCTCATGTAACCCCGTCACAGTGACTGAGAAAAAGTAATGGTTTGTAAATTGTTTCAGGTTGGGGTCTAACCTAGAGATTGTTGAGATG
This sequence comes from Moricandia arvensis, assembly GCA_905132765.1. NCBI lineage: Eukaryota > Viridiplantae > Streptophyta > Magnoliopsida > Brassicales > Brassicaceae > Moricandia > Moricandia arvensis. The sequence continues at coordinate 384 of CAJHQP010005494.1, forward strand.
GTTAATGCGGAGGTGGTCATTAAGACTGAGACACTTACTATAGGGAGATATTCTCCTACATCAAGCAGGAAAATGCGAAGGTACAAGTTGAAGCTATAAATTTGTCACTCTATATTAATTGGTTAGATATTTGCATCACTTGCTTATGCACTGTTGCAGGTTGCCTTTTTTGAGTGCACATCAACGACTGATGATATTGTGCATGGCTCGGATTTGGTATTATATTGGCTGTAGTACGTGCCATACTAAGGCTACCAAAGGCCCTACTTCGCTGGTGTGTTCAAAATGTGGGAAGGTGGACGTGGCCTGTGCTGCAGAGTATGAGTACTAGCCTCAATATTCAATTACACTTTTGCTGGTATTGATTTCTGATTTCTTGACAATAGGTATCGTACAAAGATCTCTGTCTACGACAATAGTGAGCAGGCTGTTTTCGTCCTCCTTGGTGATGCTGGTCGATAGTTAACTGGAAATCAAGCATCGGAATTAGTTGACAACTACTTTGAGGTAACCTGGTCTCGGGCTATACATCAGCACATTGTTTTTCTTGCACGTTAGGCTAATTCAAACCAATTAATCTCACATTGTTTTTCTGCACGTTAGGCTAACCCAAACCAATTAATCTCACATTGTTTTTCTTGCACGTTAGGCTAATCCAAACCAAGGAGTTGATCAGAGGTGCCTGTCCCACAAGCTTTGATTAATACCATTGGACAAACACACAAATTTTGTGTGAAAGTTTCAGAGCACAACATTACTGGGAAGACTCGAGCTATAAACTGTCACAAAGATCATCTCTACAGTAGCTCATCCACCTAAAACAGCCTCACTTGGAAACCCCATTGCCCAAATGCCGTTGAAACCTTGCTGACTGCAGCTGATGTGTGTGGGCCTTCAAAAACCTGTGAAGATTCTACAGATGAGGGGATTAAAAGGATGTCTTGCAGTGTTGAGCCAGATATAGCTAAACGTCCTAGACATGAGAATTAGAAATTCCACTCATGATCTCAGAGATTATTGGAGTTCATTGCAGTTTCCTTTCCTTTCACATTTTCCTTTCACTTTCATTTTCATAGTTCTATTTTTCATTCGGAACATATTATCTATTTAGAGTAAACTTTTTATAAGTGGTCATGCTACACTTGGTCTTTCCTAAGACCATGCTACTTCAGAATTAATTTTCTTTTTTAATGTGACTCTATACTTTTGTGGACTTAATTATAATTCTTCATGGGATGATCAAATGCAACTAAAGCATTTCCTCCTATGTATTTGTTCTGTTGTCTGAAAGTCATATGTAAAACGTGGAGTTGCTTTGTATAACAAAGCATCGTTTTGGGTGTTAGTCTATGGCGGGAAGTTTGTGTTTGGGCTTATGGGTCCCAATCTCTCAAATCAAATGGTTTTTAATAAGACGGCCCAATCAGTTTTGTGTGTGTGGGTGTATGTTTGAACCTCTCAACAAGAAGGAAACCCCCATGTGGAAATCATTTAAATATCATGATTAATGTTTCCAAGAACAATGTTTAATACTATGGCCTATATATGCGATTGCATTTAATATTGCTTTAACGTGTTGGTCTAGGCAGGTCCAAATTCCATTTGCGTTATGTGATTTAGCTTAGATAACTTAAACATAAGCATTAAAATTCCATTTACTAACTAAGACCAGCCAAGATAAAAAACCCCCATTGACGTTACATATATTTGCGAGAGCATTGATGTAAACACAAATGTTCAACACCATATAAACATCACCCGTTCGCTACAAACACTACATTCTTCTCTTTGTACATCATGAGCTCACACCCACATATCTCTTATTATTTTTTCACAGATACAAAACCTGAAACAACACCTCCAGATAGGAAGCTCACCATCAAGATTAAACGGCCAAATACAAATCAAACAGAAATAGACTTCAGGATAAAATGTTTGACTACCCCTAATGGTCATCTAACCGATGCACCCACCGAGCTCATGGAATACATGCTCACCTACCATGACATCAACATCAACGCCGCTACACAAATGATAGACTTTACTAGCGACAAAGTCACAGCCGTAATTTCATCACTCACCAATTACGCAGATACACACCTACGCATCATTATTTCTCTAACAGATTTCAACCCCCAAGCAACCCATAGAATTGAGGTCGACGTAGCTAGCATCGACCTCAAGAACAAAAGCAGACAACCCACACCGGAAGAAGAAGACAAAATGTGCATCATCTGCCAATCTACGTTCTTTGGGACAGAGGATATAAACTCATTGCAATGCAACCACATATACCACCACCAGTGCATAGCGGAATGGATCGGCAATAACTTAAGTTGTGCAACATGTCGTGATACACGTATCTAGCTTCACGTTTCTAATTTACATAAACCATATTATATTGAGCAATTAAGCCATATTGAGCTTTTTGTTTGGCAAAATAATTTATTATTATTATTTTATTTTGAAAACCATGTTACATGGAAAAATTTAGCACCTGCACAATACGGAAAAATGTTTGCCAAAAATGTTATAACAATAAACAACCGTGCGTAACCTCAAGACCAGAGCAGAAAAATTAGTAATAGCCGACCAAAACAATCATCAAAATTTTACTTCAACAATATTCAATATACTATTTAAGACCAAATAAAATAACACCAAACTGCATTCTTTACTTTCACTTACAGTAGTCATGCAATTTATTTTGGGTTCATAATTGCAACATATAACTTAAAATTAAAAAAATCGCAAACCTTATTCCATGTGGGAAAAAAAAAGTTCTGAAAATAAACCTAAGCCAAACCCAAACAAAATGATTTTGAAAATTAATAACTCTTTCTTTTAAACTAAATGGCACAAATCCAACCTAGAAATTTTTTTGAAATAAATCGGTAATAGATTACCAAACAATTGTTATTAGGCTTAGGCAAAAATACCGGAACCAAATAACCAAACCGGGACCAAATTTGAAATATCCAAAATTTTTGTCTAAATTATTTTAATTATTCTATATTTTACCCAAACTATAATAACAATTGTTACCCTTAATTTTTTTTCAATCAAATCAAAGGTATTTATATAAGAAATCATTAACTATCTGTATTCCTATATTCTGTGACACCCCACAAGGCAATTGCAGTACCACCTACAAATAAACTCTTGACGTCGTAGTTAAACCAAACTATTCTTTTAAAATATCTTCTTTAAGATATTGATTTTATGCTTTAATACTTTTCAATTTTTATTTAAGTTAGCTAGAAATCCATAAGTATATATCCCATACGGTATGCTCTTACTACATTCTATATTATTCATACATTTTATACATTCTGTATCATTTTTTTTCTGTTGCGGAAATTCGGAAAGAAAATCCAAAAGTCAATTAGAAAAATTTAGCATCATTTATATGCATCTTTATATATATATATATATATATATCAAAATATAATTTTAAAAAAACTAAATATAATCCATAAAAACAATACAAAATATTTAGACGCTAAAAATCATACTAAAAATATAGAGACTCAACATCTATAATTAATTTCTGAATAAGGAGATTACAGCTCGAATTTAGTATACTAGAACACTTTTCCTTCTCTTCTCTCCTCCTCATATCTCTCTTTTATATTCTCTCTCTCTTTTCAAAAAACTATTGAGTTCAAAGTATAATCCGAGAAGGGTTTGGTGAGTTTGGAACGAGAGAGAGATGGCCAAGGCGGAATTTTCCGATTCGGATCCGACAGTCATTGCGAAGGAGCTGAAGCGTGAGATGAAGAAAGTGTTTCGGACCATTGAGGAAGACGGTGGTGATTTGAGCGTTCAGACAATCGATCAGTTGCAGATGATGAAGAAATCTTCTTCTCTGGAGATGCTGGAGACAGTGTCTTGTCCTGAGGAGTTTCGTTGTCCTTTGTCTAACGAGCTCATGCGTGATCCCGTCGTTGGTGGCTTCTGGTCAGGTCAGTGACGTCACATTCATGGAAAGATAGTGTCTTTTGATGAAATTAACCACAAAAGAATTGATCTTTGAGTTGGTTTTTTACAATTTTTGTGTGGTGTTTTGCAGACATATGATAAGTTAAGGAACATAAAGATTTGATCTTTCAAGATTATTCTGCATTTTCTTTTATAATATCCCTAGAAATTGAATTGAAAATTTACATTTTTTGTGCGTTTTTGCAGACTTATGATAAGTTGTTCATTCAGAAATTGTTGAGCACAGGAACAGAACATGTCCCAAGACTCAGCAAGTTCTGTCTCACACATGTTTAACTCCAAATCTTTTAATAAGTGATATGATCTCAAAGTGGTGCAAGACAGTTGGGTTAGAGATGATGAACCAGAATCAGTCCAATCATGCTAATAAAGAGGAAGCTCTCATAGATCAGATCATGAGGTTTTGAACTCCCTGCTCTGTAAAGTGTGCTCTTCGAATCTTCAAGATCAAAGATCAGCTGCAAAGGAGCTAAGACTTTTGACCAGGAAAGGCACTGAGTTCCGAGCTCTTTAGGCGAATCTTCAAATCAAATAAACAGGTTAGTGAATCCGTTGTTGAGCTTGAACCAATTAGAGCAACTATATTTTATGAATAATAAATCTTGCTCTTTGTCGACAGAGAACAATCGTCACAACAAACTATTCACTTGAGTGGCCAAACTAACAGACTTGGAGAACAAATATCAACACCAATATTAGTTCGTATGAGTCATTTTTGGCCCATCACAGATCACGCCAACAACATCTTAGGCACCGCTTTCATATGTTTTGATTTGAAGGTTTGTTATTTATCTATATTGATTGATATCGAACCAAAAACAACAACTAACTATTTGCTTCGTACTCAGGGACAAACTCTGGAAGGGCGGCTCTCACTTAACGCAACAACTGAGAACCCTAAACTCTTATCAGCAGGGGATATATACCATCTGTCAAATTATATCGTGGTCCCAAACAATCACAAATACAAGCTCACTCCTCAGACATACTTTATTCATATCAACCATGCAACAAGTGTCACAAAATTAGAAGACACGATCCCAAACTTCCCTGCCCACAGCTTCTCCCCTCACAACTTCAGTCAGCTTCTACAATCAGCCACTTCTACCACCTACCTTCCAGGTAAAAGAATCGCCTTACACAAGTATCAAATGGTTAACTAATCACATATACAAAATAGATGTAGTTGGCCAAATACGCATTATGCAAGGAATCAACTACGACTACCCTGAATCAAAAACAAAGCTCATTATTGGTTTGCTTTTAAACAGGTAGAATTCAGTAACATTTATGACATATTAAGCATATATTCGAACTTATATACAACATTGTAGATCAACGATGGTAAAGCTTACACTATGGGACAACCAAGCATCTCTTTTTCGGGGCTACAAAGCATAAGCAATCGGAAATATAAAGTTGTCATAGTAACAAGCATTATCCCAAGTTTAAGTAAAAGGTAATGAACAACAACTTCAATTTCCAATACATTCACAATAATACTTTCTTATTTACAGGTAAGCTATTGCTTGCGTCATCCTCGGCAACTCAATTTTACCTTGACAACAATGTCAAACTCATCAGAGGTTTCAAAGGCAGGATAAGAAGCAATATCAATATGTGAGGACGAGCTAAAATTATTCATTTATGATTTTTTTTGACAAAAGGTTCTTCATAATAACTGAGACTGCAATTATAATGCTTAACTTGAATTTATTAATGTTGAGAACTTGCTAAAACTTTTTTAAAAAGATTTGTTATAATTTTTAATATATATTTATATTAAAATTAAAATTATATCAAAAGATATTATGATTAAAGTAGTAAGAAATATTTTATCATTAGTTTTAATGAAATACATTTTATTAAAGTTTTCTAATGATGGTCCAAATAAAAAAAAACACACATAAAATGAGTCATCACTTCTATTTTGATAGAATAGAAGATATATATATATATATATATATGTATATGTTAATTTTATGTTTATATGCTAATATCAAATGTTTCAATCTATTTCTTACAATTTTTGCTACAAAATACAATTTTTTATAAATTTATAGTAATAGTAGAATAAGCCACATAAACATTATTATACGATTAGATAATATATAACACAAAATTATATTAAGTTATTGATAATTTTATTACATAAACTATAACTTGAGTATTAAAAATAAAACTTGCATGCCCAATAATATTATAATAATTTGAAACATTATTATAAAATTAGACAATATATAACACCAAATTACTTTGTTATATAAACAATAACTTTGTGGAATAGCTATAATGTTAGTAATGTACTTAAATGTTTATATAATCCTTTTATATTTTATTTTATTTGGTTTGAATTTGATTACTAAATTTTGATCTGGATTTCAAAGTTATTTAACCGTTTAACAAATTGTAATGTTTATTTAGATGATATATTATTGTATATATATATAAGCATAGAATTTTTATTTCTCATTTTACAAAAGTTAGATCTACCCCAAGCTGCAAAGTCTATAACAAAATATGATTTTTATTAAATGTAGAGATTTTAGATGGTAAGTAGGGTAGATGGTTACAGCCTCAGCTAGGATATGCTATATATAGCATTAACGTAGTGATTCAATTTTTTTTCTTAAAAGGAAACATAAAGATTTCACAAATCGTAACGTCTTAAAATTTAATGTCAATACTACACCATTGAAGAACGTCAATCACGGCATTAATTTAGTAAGAAAACATAAAGTCAAACTCTATAATTTACAATATAAATTATGGCCCTAATATTCTTCCTCCTAAGGAATTACCCAAGATATCGCATAACGTTGGAACGTGAGAACACACTCCAAAATCGGGCACGGAGTCCCAAAAAAATAACCCCAACTAGCTCTCTCTGGTGAGGACTCTATCACTATCATGGTCTTTTGGCTTTATCTATCTTTTGATTATCTTCTTATGTTTCGATTTTGTTGTTGTTATTTATTGTTCTACGTGATATATGTCTTCTTCATGGTAGAAAGCAAACAATTTATCACAGCAATAATTTGATCATTTCAGTGATTAATAGTGTAGTGAGGTTCAATTCATTTGCATAATCAAATATTTAATACAAGGAATCATAGATGACATATGTAGATTGTGATTCTATATATAGGTTCTAAACGTAACAAGCAACTATCTTTTAACAATGCTTCATTTCTTAATATACTTACAACGCTCTGTCATACACTCTACACCTGATTTCATGAAATAAAAAGTTGTAACACTTCAAAATACCACTAACCTGATTCTTCTGATATGTTTTTTTGGCTAAATAGATATTTCTCTAACAGCTTAAAAAGACTCTCTAAACTATTTATAAATCTTTTGATAAAGTCATATAAAACCTTTATATTTTTTTGTCGGACTTACAAATCTTATATGTCTTTATAAATGGTTTATAGACTCCTACAAATAATTTTATATACCCTTATAAATTATTTTATAATGGTGTATCAATTTTATAAACCCTTATAAATTATTTATATACCTTTATAAACCCTTATAAACTATTATACAAACCATTATAAGTTGTTTTATAAAGCTTTCTAAATGGTTATAGACTCTTTTAGTTGATTTATAAACCTATACAACTCTTATAATACCCCTTATAAATTGAATATATACTTTCATAACATTTTTATAAACTTTATAAATAGTTTATAAATTGCTTTTATAAACCCTTATAAATTATTTACATTCATCAATAATCATAGATCTACCCCCATTGGTTGATCTGAGAAAGTGAACCATAGATCTTAGAGACTCTTACAAATAATTTATAAACATTTATAAATCGCTTATAAACTTAAAAAAATGTTTTATAAACTTTTGTAAATGATTATCATATCAATTCAATCTCAAACAATAGGTAGTTTATCCGTCTATTTGGTCACATAGTTGCTTACCTTCCTCTTATTTGTATTGCTCATGTTCTACAAATTATCAAAAATATATTAACCTCTAGGTCTACAATTTAGTGATTATTGCTTAGGATTTGGTGTTAAAGGGGTCATGTTTAATTTTTTTTTAAAATATTTAGAAAATTAAATTAAGTCTATTTTCATTAAAAAATAAGTTTTTTTTTAAATTGTCATTCATTAAGATAAGTTTGCAAATTGTTTTCAATCTTGTGATAGAATTGCAATTCTCCTGCATAATATTAGCATATTATAATATAATAAATACATATTGTTAATATTTTTGTTGTAATTAATTTAAATAACTAAGATGGCATATTTATAAAAAATTATTTATTCACCTAATTTATTTTCAAAGAAAAATAATACTGAAATTAATATTATATAATTTGTACTATTAAACATGGGCGGGCTATTTCGCATCATTATCCTTCTAAATTGAACAACCTTATTAGAACACTTCAACAGCTGAACTATTGATTCAACATGTCTAATGTAGTAGGTTAAACGAAAATTAAAATCAAATTAATAAGCGGAAAAAATTGTTTTTATTTTAAGGTTTGCAAATCAACGGAATAAAGAACCCACCTCCTACCCCCAATGTGGATACTACAGGTAAAACAAATCCTTATGTCAGTATTATCAAAATTTTAAACGCTCTCTACATCATGCTATCTATGTATTGTCTGTGTATGTGGTGTATCTACAAAGGTTAAGTCTTTTACAAATGGACTGCAAATACATCACATATTTCTTAATATACGTAATGAGTTAATGATGTTATATACTCCCATCAATAACTTAATTTAGTTTTGTGTTATATATTAAGTAATTCTATAATAGCTATGCCTATGTGACTTATATATTATTACTATAAACTTTCTATTTATGTAACACAAATTATTTTAAAAAAAATTATTTATGTATAAAATGTTAAAGTTTATATGGAAGCAAAATAAGCTGGATCTATATAGGAGAGAATAGTTTTCCTAAGATATTGTAAAAATATAAATTTTTTATTTAGAATTTATAATACATTGTACTTGAAAATAATTTGGGACTTTTTTAAAAAATGAATACATGAATTTAAATATATAATCAGAATATTTTATATAATTTAAAAACTCCATATATAAATCAAAACAAAAATAAATTTTAATTTCTAATCTATTTAAAACTTTGTTAAAATAATTTGTACTGAAATAAAAACATAAAATGTTCTAAATATTATAGTTAATCCATGTAAAATTTGATAAGATTTTAAGGGATGCTCCAATCTAAAAAACCATGCATGAAAAATCCATCACTGCAGTATCATCAATATTCCAATTAAACACTTGGTTAATTTTCCCCATACAGAATCTTCGACCGGGGTCACGCATAAAAGGAAACGTGGTCGTCTACTTGGATCACGCACCAAATCAAAAGGTCTGTCGTTGTGCTCACTAATATTTTATTTCCATTTTTAAATAGCGTATTATATATTACTTTAAATTATGACTATTGTTGACAGCCAACCAGATACTCGATCCACCAACGTTCAAACCGAAACTGTTTGATTGTAAGTTTTTGTTAGAAAATATCTTATGATTATTTGTGGTCTTTTTTTGTCACAAAATTCTTATTAACCAATAAATAATCAAAATAAATCTTATTAAATGATGTAAATATATATTTATATTCGTAGGATTAACTAATATATATTCTTGGTGATTTCCAGTTCCAAGTTAATATATTTTTACGGACAGTATTTTTAGGGTTATCTTGGTGACAAAAACTTGAAAATGATTATTTTTAAAATAAAAATTGCCCTTTTAATTTTGGAAAAAAAAAACGTACTCTTTGATTTTAATTTAAAATCAATTATAATAGTATACTCTTTACAACATATGTTCACAATAAAGCTAATTGGGTTACGAATTTACACGCACAGGTGGCTGTGATAATTGCGACTTTTATGGTATAAATTTTTTTCTACAATTCAAACATTATTTATTAATCCTCAATATCTTATGCTTATACCATTTTTAATTTATTTCTTTTAAATTAACCAGTATGACAAAAAAACGGACATAACATGAGAAAGGCGATCTTGCTCTCGAAGCGAACATCAGCTCCGCCACAAAATAACCATCATACCTAACGAAATCCACTTAAAAATTTTATACATATATATTAATAATTCTGATTTATATGTTTTATGCATAGGTTCAGACACTAAACCAGTGTCACATGGTTTACGCCCTACTCGAACTAAGAAGAAAGGTACATATAGTTTTTAAATATTAAAACCTCTTCGATAAGAAAAAAGTATAGGTATAATAATAATAATAATACTAGTGATTATTAATAATAACAATAATAATTATATAAGGTTTTGAAATTTAGGGCTCTCCCGATCCATCTAAAATTTTTAAGAGTCATAAGCCTAACGCATTACTCATAAAATATATAGAGCCAGTTCAAGGTTCGATTAAAGAAATAAAGAGTTCTCAAGGTTGGACCCTATTATAATTTTTTTTTTATTATTTCTAAACTGTAAAAGTGCGGTTTTTCACCAAAACTGTAAAAGTAAATTTTTTGCCAAAATCCTAGAAAAAAATAAATAACCAAGTAAAAAAATTCTGGAATTTAAAAGCATTATGTCCTAACAATTGTTAACCCAATATTTATTCAGATAAATGCTCAACATCTAAAATTAAAGAGAACCCAATCGTAGAATGCTCACAGTGTGGTGCATTAGTGTGGACTTCAGAGAGCACTGGGACGGACCCTAAAACGGGGGAACTAAGCTTCACAGTTTTCCTAAAAAATCATAACTCCGTTTATTCTTATACTTCTCTCCATAGAATAGAGTTTCAAAAAAGAGGACTTCCTCACGCACATATACTGTTATGGTTTGGGAACTCTTCTAGAACACCAAGTGCAGAGGAAGTTGATAAGATTATTTCAGCGGAGCTCCCTAGCAAAGAAGAAGACCCAGAAGCTTACGATTTAGTCTCAAAACACATGATGCATGGCCCATGTGGGTTCATTAAACCAAAGTCCCCATGTATGGAAAATAATGTGTGCACCAAAAAGTATCCTCGGCCATATAATGACTATACGTCGATTGACAAATCAGGGTATATATTATATCGTCGTCGCCGAGACGAAAATGATTCAGTGGTCAAGGATGGGGCAATCATGAACAACACCTCAGTTATACCTCATAAAATTGAGATTTTGAAGAAGTACGAAGCGCACATTAATGTTGAATGGTGTAACCGTACAAGTGCAGTGAAGTATCTATTCAAGTATATAACCAAGGGAGTTGACAAAGCATCTGGTGTAATTGAGAAGGGAAATCCAACAGCTACCTCTGAAAAAACTAATGAGACAGTCAACAAGCAGCGAAATGAGATCCATGACTTCATCGATTGTCGCTATTTATCAGCTTGTGAATCAATGTGGCGAACGTTCGCATACCAGATACAAAAAAGAAAGACATCTGTCCAAAAGCTAGTCATTCACTTGGAAGGTGAACATAATATCACTGTAAAAGAAACTGATGATCTCGGTCGTGCTATTCACAAGCCAGGGATCGAGAAGACAATGTTCACTGAATGGATGGTTTTATGCAGAGATCAGAGTTTGCGCGAACATTAACATATGTGCAAATACCAGAATATTTTGTGTGGAACAATGGTACTAAATTTTGGTCTGAACGTAAGAAAGGAAGACACATCGGGAGAATTGTATCTTTCCACCCATCTTCAGGTGATCGTTACTATCTAAGGATCCTCATCAATAAGATTACGGGTCCTACAAGTTATGACGACCTCAAAATATATAAAGATGTGAAATACCCTGACTACAAATCAGTTTGCTATGCAAGAGGTTATCTTGACAACGATGTCGAATGGCACGAGAGTATGTCAGAATGTAACACATTCTCTACACCCTTCCAACTCCGTGATATATTTGTCACATTCCTAATCAGCTGCGCTGTTGCGAGCCCTAAAGATCTATGGGAACATTCCTGGAAATATATGAGCGAAGACATAGTTTACAAGATACAAAGATTATTCGCTCACCAAAATCTTGAGCTGGACGATGAAACTCTTGAACAATATACCTTAATTGAAGTGGAGAAGTTGATGCGCACGCATGAACGCTCACTGAGTGATTTTGGAGGGATACCAAGATCAAACATGTATTGTTAAAAGAATTGGGGAAACAGTCTGTGGAACCAGGAACTCGATTATGATGTAGCTGAGGAAATGCTAAAACACGACACGCTGTACAACCTATTGAATGCTGAACAACGTGCAGTTTATGAAGCAGTTTTATACTCGGTTGAAAAAAAGGATGGGAAATTGTTCTTTGTATATGGTGCAGGCGGTACAGAAAAACCTTCTTATACCAAACAATTATATCTAGACTTTGCTCACTGAAACAAATTGTTCTCCCGGTTGCTTTGTCAGGAATAGCTGCGTTGCTTCTGCCAAACGGAAGGACAGCACATTCCCGCTTCAATATACCCTTGAAGCTCTCTGAAGAAAAACTCTACCACATCAAACCGAGTACAATGCTTGCTGAATTAATCAGAACACCGACCTTATTATTTGGGACGAAGCACCTATGACACATAAGCATTCTTTTGAGTCACTAGACAAAACGTTGAAAGACTTATTGTCTAGGATAAATCCTCACGCGAAGACCCAAACTTTTGGTGGCAAAACAGTCCTTTTAGGAGGTGATTTTAGACAAATATTACCTGCTATTCCACAGGGTAATAGAGCTGACACCGTCTACGCATCCATAAGTCACTAATACCTATGGGAAAGCTTCCACAAGTTCTCTTTAAAAACAAATATGCGATTAAATGAGGACGAAAAAGAGTTCTCTGATTGGGTGCTTAAGGTCGGGAGGGTAATCCGCTAACAACATCCGAAAATGAGTATGTCGAGCACCATGAACAAATGGGTAATCGTCGAAAAGTCATTGGTCCAGCAGATTAGTGAGGACTCCCTTAAACAAGTTGTTGAGACTGCATATGGAGATCTCAAAAATTTAAAGCATTCCACAGCTCCTACACAAACAATGCTATACTCACACCGCGTAACGAAACCGGTTACGAAATCAATGCTTATACCATCTCCTACACCGACGGGGTGTCAAGAGAGTATTTGAGCTCAAATAGCTTTGAGACATCAGAAACTCAGTCTGAACAGAATGAGACGTTATACGCAATTGAGTATCTTAATTCCTTGGATTTTACGGGATTGCCTTCACATAAGCTTACTCTCAAGATTGGGGCACCAGTTATGCTTCTACAAAACTTAAATAAAAAGGGGGCTTATGCAATGGTACCCGTCTTATCCTGACCTACTTAGGCGAATATGTCCTTGAGGCAGAAATTGTCACTGGTTCTCACATTGGTAAAAAACGTTCTCCTCCCTCGAATTGTTCTCTTGCAAGATGATACAAAACTACCTTTCACATTACGTAGACGGCAATTCCCTATCAGACTCTGCTACGCAATGACAATAAATAAGAGCCAGGGTCAAAGTTTAAAAGAGGTTCTCTTATACTTGCCAAAACGAGTCTTCACGCATGGACAATTATATGTGGCTCTCTCACGTATAACTAGCAAATCCGGGCTAACAATCATAAAAGGAAAAGATTCACATCTACTACAAGTGAAGAACCTAGTCTACAGAGAAATTTTCAACGATCTCCCATTCCATGAAGGTAAAAAATTATTTATTTTTGTTTCATTCAAACTGTTTTTTTTTTGTTGTTTTCATTACTAATAATTACTATCTAACTGTTTCACAATGTTCTAACTACCGTCGAAAGGATAATATCATCACCAAGCTTCCCCCACACTGGAATCTCTAAATAACCAAAGCTAATGAAAGCCAAGTATGTATATCTATACTATAAACTAAGATGTTTCTATTACTAATTAAGATTAAGGAAATCTAATTGTTTCTTTAATATTTCCAGACTCTTCCTTTCATACAGTCCACATTACGGCTACCCGTCCTCTTTTAGAAAAGTTATTTACCATTTTATGTTAGATTTACTACATTCATACATGATATCTACTTTTACCTGTTTTCATACATGATTTTACCGTTATTATGGCTACACCACTTTTTATGAAAAATCACTAGCGCACTTAACACGCCAATAAAATTTTGACAAAGCTAACATATCACCTTATTTTCACACAAAGATATACCTAAACTATCTATTTTTTACTAACCCTATTATAAACATCACACGTAAATTAAAAATTTAATTATATCACCCACTCAACTAACATAACATTTTCACAATTAATAAACCTGCCCCACTCAACTATGCCCCATCGTACATGAACCTCAGAAACAGACACCTTATTCATTATGCAAACAATATTCCTACCAAACTCCTCAGCCCCACCACCACTAACTAAACGTATAATAAATAGGTTGTACAACATCAAATAAAAAATTATTAATTTTACCAATTTTATTTTCTATTTTTTTGGTGATTTACAGTTTCAAATTAATATACTTTTATGCATTTCCGCGAAAGACCCTAGTATATAGTAAACATTTACTCACTAACCACAAATCAACTTCACCTAAACCCTATATAAAGTACATAGAATCATCTCATTAGAAAACTACATTAATTTTGTAAATATGTAAAATATCTCTTAGTTGACTTTATATATTAACCAATAGGACTTTAAATATTGATTACAATTTTCGGTATAATAATATTAAATATGGTATATATATATATATATATATATATTCATGTGAATATTTTGAATTTAATTTTAATTGTTATCTTCAATTTTAAGAATAACGAAATCAAATATCTTAGAGTATTTTCCAGTTATTTAAATGAGGTATATACTTTTTCTATTTTCCTCTAGAGAAAAAACATATATGTTCTTTTTAGTAATTGAGGAGCATATATTTTAATAGTTAAATTCTAACAAAATTAATACTTTGTTAGGAATATTTAGTAAACATTAACGATTTGGTATATTAATTTAAGCTTGTATATTAAGAACGGTTATTAACTTTTCTTTTACAACACTAAATTAAATGTGAACTACACAGTACTTATAATTAATTTTCAAAATGTTACAATTTATCTATTATAAGAACATAAATTAAGAATATTTGAGAGTATATAATATTTTTTCGCATATCGAGTAATATCGTGATTATTTATAAAAATAATTGATCTTCTAAATAACTAGAGAATATTAAAAGAAAATAAATTCGCGCTTTGAAAACGCGGATCACAATTTAGTGGTTTTATAATATAGATGCGCAGCTAAACTTTCAAAAGAGTGTGATGATCTAGTAAACAAGTGAAGAGGAGTAAACAATGCATAATTGAATAAAGAACGGAAGAAAGGGGAAGTCGCGTTTAAGCCAAGATTGTAACTTGGGACAGAAGAAAGACAACCCTGATGACTCTAATTGATCGTCTGACCCAGAACGGCTTAAGTTTCTATGCGTCCACTAATTTTAAATGGTATGACGTATTCTTTGCCTTTACATCATCCATTAGTTGAAACAAATAAAAAAAATTATTTCAAATAGCATTGAAAAGTTGTTACATGACAAAAGTAACATACATCTTTTGAAACTTACTTAAATGTTTCTAACCCCTAGTAAATTACAATAAACACTTCTGGTTAGCTTTTGAAGTAAAATTATTTTAATAAAAATGATTAAAATTATTAAGAAATCCACGTCACAAATAAATATAATCTACGTCATCAAAAGAGAGGGAAGGTAATCAAGCGGTGTTTAGAAAAAAGCCACAACTTTCTTGCTTTGTCGATTAAACCATAATCGTTTGAGTCAGCATTGTTGCTTTCGTTCGAAATCGTCCTCCGATATATCTTCGCCTGAAATCATCTTCTCCGTAAGTGTTTTCTCTTAAATCGTCTTCTCCGCAATCGCCCAAAATTGTCTTCTCCGGTATGGTGTGGCTCAGTTTGGTTTATGTTGGTGCTGAGTTAGTTTTCTGTTGCGGCTTAACTATATATTATGTTGTGGCTGAGTTAGTTTTCTGTTGCGACTGAGTTATATATGTCTTTTATGATCAGATGGATATTTTTGTAGATCAATTACGGAATTACCCTTCAAGACTTTACGCTAAAGGAGCTTCTAATCTAGAAGATAAAGACATTAATCAAAATTTTCATATGGGAGTCTTCCCTCACATTAGAGAAGCAATATAACATGATGTGTGGAACACCTAAAAGAGTTTTTTGGTTGAATAATTGCTACTCTATCTGATAGCAAATGTGTGTGGCCTGGCATGACTATACACTATATACTATGTAGACTGCTGCATGTACAGAAGAGGGGGATTTGGACTCTTAACTTATCAAGTTTGGCTTACAGATTTGAATTTGGTGAAATCACTGTGTTAAACACAGATCCACTGTCAACATGAAGTTTTGAAAACGAAGGAGAACATGATATGTTAAAGCAGTTCAATTGATTATTCATGAACGTTTTTATTTTGTATTTGACTTATGGTATGTTTATTATGTATTTGACTTATGCTATGATTATATAACTCAGCCGTGTCGCTTAAATAACTCAGCCATATCGTAATTATATAAATCAGTCAACATACCCAAAATCAAAAATTGTTTATATAACTCAACCGTGTCGTTTAGATAATTCAGCTGTATCGTAATTGTACAACTCATTCATATCTCAAACATACCTTAAAATCGAAAAATTTAATTGAAGTAATTTAAAAAGTTATAATGAAGCTCCTCTTATCAATATCAAGTGTTTAAAATCAACTAAATGTTTATACTTTTTTGAATTTACAAGTTAAGACTCTAAGTTGATCTTGAGATATATGTTGTTTTACGATTACTTAAAACCTTACATATGGATATAAGTTGAGACCCTAAATCATATGATGTAGCTTTTATTATGCACTCTCAAATTAATCCTATAAGCTACTCTTTACTCTCTCAAATAAGAGATTCAATTGTAGTACTTAGGGATCGAATCCATAGGGAGCGTGGGCATACAATAGACTATAGATGTTTAGATTAAGTTAGGCAGAAAGAAATAATAGTAGACAAGTAAGCAGGTGATTGGTTTGATAACAATAAGATGAAATAGCTAGGTCTAGGGATTTATCAATCAATAGATTCAAAACACAAATCAAGGATGCTAAGGGTTTTATAGATCAAATTCTAGAACTTGAATTCAATAAGCAAGTAATCCAGCTCTCGCATGCAATTACTAATCAGATGCCTAAGTTCTATGTTCCAGCTCTCGCATGCAAACAAGGATCAAGCGTCGATCGATACCAATGCTTGGGTATCGATTGATGCTACCTCAGACAAGCATTAACACACATATCGATGATGTTCAAATAGATCCTAGACCAACTCTCGTATGCGCCTAGATATCTAATCTACACAGGGTTTGGGTTCCGTTAATTAATTGCACTCTCATGCCTCTCAATTGTCCTATGATTCTAGGCTCAAGCAATCAGTCACACTCTCGTATTATTCCACTACTCTAGATCCTAGTATTACAAGACACCCTGGTGTAGAGATTTGTAGATAACCTAGAAATCCTATGACTATCAGTTTGCATTAAGAACATGAAATCCCTAAACCTAACAAGATGGTTACTCAGACATGAAAGCAATAACAGAAATCATAGTCTGAATACATAATATATATAGAAATTAATATGAAACCAAAAGAGTTACAATCAATATCTTGAAGGAGAATTGATCTTCTCTTTAAAACTTTAGATAATGAATAAAATAAAGCTTAGCCGTTAACAATGGCTTCAAAAACTATATAAATTAGGTCTAAACTCATGCATGAGTATTCTTGTAACTTGCAATGACATATGGGATTAAGTTGGCCATAAAAAAGTTGGACCTGTCTTCTGGGATCACCGTCGATTGATGGTAAGGCTATGCCACCGATCGACACTCATTCATCCCTTCGACAGCTTCCTCTCGCGAGGCAGACAAACCACTGTCCAGTAAAACATGCATAACTTTGGCTGTAGGATCCTGGTTGAACTCAAACTGGTGGCATTCGAAAGCTAACTAAAATATATATCTTGTGTCAAAATATGAGCTCAATATCAGCGTAGGAAGGTCTACATCCATAGCTAAATATCTGACGCGTCTGCGCAGTTCTCCATTTCTAAAAGCTCTAGAATCACCAAAATTCTCCAAAACGTACCTAAACCTCAAAATACTCTAAAACATACCCCAAATAAATAAAAAAGACTCTAAATAGGGCTGATATAATAGCCTGAAAGTGGTAAATATCAGGCTTTATCAGCTCCCCCAGACTTATCTTTTTGCTTGTCCTCGAGCAAAACAAGGCAGCCTGTGAAAGAGGTTTGAAAAGCGGGGATTCACATAATGTCTAAGTATAAATATCACCCTACTTTGTTGCAACCACATCCCATCAAGTCAATCATATAGAAAATTTATATACCCTATCCTAGTATAACAACCAAGTTTATTCTACCAACAATTTAGCAAATACTAGTCTGACTAACCCCTTTGATTTCATTTATTTGCATAAAATAAAAGTGCATGCTTTACCTTGGAAGTATCGATCAAAGGACACATTGACTCTTACCTCTGCAATTCTGGACAAACATGCACAAAGTCTTCTCTGATCCTTCTCTCATATGAATCTTTTTAGATCTCAAATCCAATGATCAATGTTGTTTAACACAAACATTATGTCATCTTCTTTTTGATTTTCTTCTTCTTTTCTTTTCTCTTTTTTAATTTTCTTTTTGGGAAAAGTTGTAGGCGAATAGTCAGGTCATCGGTAATGTACCTACCCATCGCTTCCAATAATGTGTGATCATTCCTCTGAATTAGAATAGTGGGGGTGATCGGTAATGCACCCACCCCTTTGCATCTCGAGAAATCATCTCAATCTTTTCTTCTTAGTAGATGTCAAAGAGAGATAGAGAGAGAAAAGGGAATCAGAGGTGCAATGACTTGTACCTAACAGACTTGCAAAAGAAATCCGATCTAGTGTATACCAAGCCCCAAAGTAAGCAATTTAGTTAGTATTAGGTTGGAGGTCAGCTTCGGTTCCTTCAAACTTTTTAAGCAAGTGTAGTCTAATGGCAGGATGATCCACTTTTGTATCTGTAGTTCTCTCTACAATCAACAAGTCTAAGAATGGTGCTATAGTGTGCTATAATATGATCATAATCCATTTCTTGACTCTATAAAAACTTTTAATTAAACTCATAGATAATAAAACTCAAAATAAAACACAATATCAGTAAACCTCCCAAGACTTAAATAACACTGTCCCTAGTGTTATACAATCTAAGATTGGTGAAGCAAATAAACCATAAGGACAAAATTTAACAAGGAAAACGATATACTTTCTCGCTAATGGTGACCGTCGATCGACACAGTTAAGTGGCGATTGATCAATACTCGGGTTGCTTTGTCGATCGACAGTGATCAAGCACCGGTCGATGCTCTATTAAGAGTATCTTCCTCAGATCTTTTTTTTTTCTGAAAACCTGTAATAATTAAATAAAATTTGAAATTAGACTAATATAATTAAAAACTAATTGAAAACTTACTAAAGAGTGGGTTGCCTCCCACTCAGCACTTGGTTATAGTCATTAGCTTGACATTTTGGAACTCTGATTCAGTCCAGATGAGATTGAGAACTTGTTCTAGAACAACTCTCAGTGTCCCTCTTCCTCATTTGGTTGATGTTGTTGATAAAAGCTCTTGCAGAATCTAGGGAAACAATTTATTAAGGAAGTAATAGTAGACAAGTAAGCAGGTGATTGCTTTGATAACAATAAAATGAAATAGCTAGGTCTAGGGATTTATCAATCAATAGATTCAAAACACAAATCCAGGATGCTAAGGGTTTTACAGATCAAATTCTAGGACTCAAATTCAATAAGCAAGTAATCCAACTCTCGCATGCAAACAAGGATCGAGCATCGATCGGCACCAATGCTTGGGTATCGATCGATGCTACCTCAAAAAAAGCATTAACACACATATCGATGATGTTCAAATAGATACTATACCAACTCTCGTATGTACCTAGATATCTAATCCACACATGTTCCGTTAATTAATTGCACTCTCATGCCTCTCAATTGTCCTCTGATTCTAGGTTCAAGCAATCAGTCACACTTTCGTGTTATTCCACTACTGTAGATCCTAGTATTACAAGCCACCCTGGTGTAGAGATCTATAGATAACCTAGCAATCCTATGACTATCAATTTGCATTAAGAACATGAAATCCTTAAACCTAACATGATGATTACTCATACATGAAAGCAATAACACAAATCATATTCTGAATAAGCAATAGATATATAAATCGATATGAAACCAAAAGAGTTCCAATCAATCTCTTGAAGGAGAATTTATCTTCTCTCTAAAACTTCAGACAATGAATAAAATAAAGCTTAGCCGTTAACAATGGCTTCAAAAACTAAATAAATTAGGTCTAAACTCGTGTAGGGGTATTCTAGTAACTTGCCATGATATATGGGCTTAAGTTGGCCATAAAAAAAGTTGGACCTTTCTTCTAGGATCACCGTCGATCGATGGTAAGGCTATGCCGTCGATCGACATTCATTCATCCCTCGACTGCTTCCTCTCGCGAGGCAGACATAACACGGTCCAGTAAAATAGGTATAACTTTGGCTGTAGGATCCTGGTTGACCTCAAACCAGTGGCATTGGAAATCTAACTAAAATTTATATTTTGTGTCAAAATATGAGTTCAGTAGGACCGTATAAAGGTCTCTATCCATATCTATACATCTTACGCGTTAGCAAGGTTCCTACTTACTCGAACAATATATAAGTTAGTTTGTATTTTATTTCATATCTACCGGTTATTTGAACACATGATCGCTAAGTTTTTTTTTATAAAGAGTTAATATATAAGTTAGTAGGATTATAGTTCGACTTATCCAAACACTTTAAATGTTAGTTTGTATCTAACTTCATATTTACCAGCTATTTGACAATTGACTTTAATGATATTTTATAAAGAGATATGACTTGAAGTATAGTTTTTTTTCTATGATTATATTAGTGAATAATCAACTTATATAGTTATTTTCCAACCAAAATTAATATTCATTGATCCCACACAGAAACACTAATTATAATACAAATAAAGAAAGAAAATGTTTCATATAAGCGGTTAAAAATCTTTATATGAGAAACCATATTACAATCAGTCAAATGAAATGGTCAAATAATATGCCATCTTATTTATCCAAGGAAATCTTACTATATAGGAGAACATGTGTCTTAACATAAACGTAAATACCAACTAAAGTATTGGTTATACGGATCCCCACCACTTGTTTCCTTTTGTCTCCATTGGTTGCTATGAACCTTCACCAAATATTTAATTTTTTGGCGATCATGCATTTGACATACTGCTTCGACTTAAGCCTAAATGCTAAGGATATGGCTTGAAAGTTGATAATGGAATGCTCACTCCACTGTCTGCAAGATAGTTTATAAACTGTACAATTTTCAATAAATTAATAGCTTGTCATAAACACTTCCAAGCAGTACACTTCTAAAATTATAGGTGAAACCAAAATCAAAATGGTTATCATTAAGAAGTTCAGATAAAATATTGTATATATATAATCTACAATTTCCCCCTCAAAAATCTAGCAACCGCTCATTAACTTTTCTTAGCATTGCACCTCTTAAATTAACATGGAATTGTCATACACGAACACGTTAACGTTCATTAATGCGGCTAACTTGTTGTGTAGATATCTAATATTTTTGTTTCACCTATTATTTATATTTATCTTCAATGCAAAAGATCAACGGGTCTCACAGTCACAGACTTCCCCGTATTTGATCCAATTCCCATTTCTATAATTGAAACAATATCGACCCCAAAGTTTTGTTAATTCAACTTGTTGCACCAAAAACAGGCAAAACGCATCTAAAGATCTAATGGTTGTCCCTTACCATTTCCCTATTTTACAACTTTATATTAATGAAATAAATGCTTGCTTCGTATGAAC
The DNA here is from genome assembly GCA_905132765.1 of Moricandia arvensis. NCBI lineage: Eukaryota > Viridiplantae > Streptophyta > Magnoliopsida > Brassicales > Brassicaceae > Moricandia > Moricandia arvensis. Next base: position 22,430 of record CAJHQP010005494.1, read on the forward strand.
CAGCATTCATTCAGCATCCACTCATCTACCATACTTGAAAAATCAACATTTATATTAAAAGTTGGTAGTAGTTTATCACACGATAAATTAACGCTTTAACAACCCTGATTTTTTAATACTTAACTAGATAAATACATGTGCCTTACGATGAATGAAAATTATATTAATTATTTTATTAAGTATCATAAAATCAAGCAGAGAATTTGTTGTTACAATTTAAATCAATTGATGGAAATAATGTTTTGGACAAACTGAAGACATGCATTGAGTTAATAGATCATAACTAATGATTTATAACTAATGGTCAAAGTCTTGTGCAAAAACGATGGGTTCAGAATTAAAGTTTCTAACTATATAATTTTAAATTTATTTTTCACTAAATTGTTAAGTTTATTAAGTATATAAACTTTGCACATACTGCTGAAAAAGAACAAGTTTTTCCGGCAAATCAATTAGAACAATACATTTGATAAATTTCAGATCACAATCTATTAAGAAAATCACATTTGGTAAATTAAAACGCCAGATTTGATATTTATTTGAAATTATTTTATATTCTAGAAAGCATATATACTCTAATTTAATAATTTATACTACGATATCTTTAACAAATAATGATGAAATACTTAATAATTTTTATGATATATTGTTTACTCATATGGTAAACTATAATTACTAATTACATATTTGTTAAATGGAATATATAATTATTAATGTCAGACCCTAACCAACCATATGTATTCTTTATACTTAGTAGATAACTATTTTTCAATGTTAGAGCCAATATAAATGATACATGAGAATTTAAATTTCAAATACAAAAATAATCACATGTACAGTTGTAATTTATAATAATGCTTTCATAAAACAAACATATATGTAAGAAAACACATATATAACATGTTTTGTGACAACCAATTATCCCATTACAATATGCATATATTTATTTCAATATGCATATGGTTGTGATTAATATATAAAAAATAATATTTTATATCATTATTAATATAATTGTGATATATGATATATTATGAAATCTGTGTAAGTATTTATCAAATTTAGTATATAATTTTGATAAATACAATAATGTATATAATTTTGGGATGGGTTTTTTGCAAAAGTAACTCAAAACTTGGAGTCAAACAGAAAACTAACATTTTCTGTTTGACTCATTTTTTTTTGAGATTTTCACCCCACACCTGCATTTTATCTACGAAAATGCCATTAACTTTTTTTTTTTGGTTTTTCGAAAATGGCTTCTTTACTGTCTCAACCTCATCATCTTCAAGTATTTACAATATTGCCACTACCATGAATAGTTCAACAACCTTGTACTACCTGTTTGGAGCTTTTAATGCCCTTTAATGAATAGTTCAACAACATTGTACGACCTGTTATGAACTAAAAACAACATTTCTTTCACTTTCTCTCCATATTCATCCAAAAACTCAAGCTTTTGATTCAAAATATTTTATGGTTGACAGAGCCATATTTCTTTCGTTTTGACTTACGGTTGCTTTCGTTTGAGGTTCTGGGTGGTTGGAGAAGACCCTGTGTGCAAACGAAGTCATCTCACCTAGTTTAAAGTACGAATTTGAATTTTTTTCAAGATCTGTTCGCGTAGAAGACTTACTCTTAAGTCATCTGTATGTAGAAGACTTACTGATAAGACTTCTGGTCAAAACGAAAGACTTAATCTAAGTCGTCCGGCTTTGTTTGTTAAAAAAAAAACTCCAGACGACTTATATATAAGTTGTCTACGAAAAAAGGCTAGTTTTGCATTTGACCGAATCGTGTCAGATCTTTGACTATTGCTGGACGACTTATAATTCAGTCGTCTCTGAGAAAGTTAAAATTTCAATATTTTATTCAAACTAGACGACTTAAACGTAAGTCGTCCTAGGTTAGTTTTGTAATTGAAAAATAAAACTTGAAATTTAACTTTCACCAGACGACTTAATTGAAAGTCGTCCAGCCAGACGACTTAATTTCAAGTCGTCCGGGAAAGCAAAGTCGTCCAGAAATTTTCCCAAGTTTTCTGGTCAAACCTTGCTTCACCCGGACGACCTTAAATTAAGTCGTCTGGCTGGACGACTTTCAATTAAGTCGTCTGGAGAAAGTTAAATTTCAAGTTTTATTTTTCAATTACAAAACTAACCTAGGACGACTTACGTTTAAGTCGTCTAGTTTGAATAAAATATTGAAATTTTAACTTTCTCAGAGACGACTGAATTATAAGTCGTCCAGCAATAGTCAAAGATCTGACACGATTCGGTCAAATGCAAAACTAGCCCTTTTTCGTAGGCAACTTATATATAAGTCGTCTGGAGTTTTTTTTTTAACAAACAAAGCCGGACGACTTAGAATTAAGTCGTCCCATTTAATTTTCAATTGCAAAAGTGACCTCTTTAGACGACTTACCTTTAAGTCTTCTGGACGACTTACTTCTATGTCGTCTGCGGCAATGTTTAGTGAACTTCTTCATTTTCTCTATGTTTACTAATGTGTTTTATTTTGAATATTTGCAGATGATTCATCAGTTACATGCAGTGTATGGAGAATGGTTGTTGAAATATTGCCGTTGGGATTTTGTGGTTGATGATCTCAAAGGATCAAGATTGTTTTTATTGAATGAAGATTCAACACATGCTGAACTTGTTGCAATGGCTCAAGAAGATTATAACCTGGACATGAGAACAGTGACTGTGGAGATTAGCTACTCATTACCAGCAGAAATGATGATGGCTCCAGGCAGTCCTCCCATTCATGTTACAAGTGATAGACAAGTTCGAAACTTGCTCGAGATACTCAAAACGCATAGAGTATGTCTTTGTGTATCAAGCCGCAGCAAGGTGGAAACGGTTTCAGAGAAAAGGGAAGAAGCTGGTGAATGGTTTGAAGATGTTGGTGATAATGATGAAGCTGGTGAATGGGAAGAAGATGTTGGTGATAATGATGAAGCTGATGAATGTTTTGAAGATGTTGGTGATAATGAGTTTGTTGAAGATGAAAATCAAGATGGGGAGGAGGAAAATGGGGAGGAGGATGCTGATAACTCTATTGTTGGTGAAACGGATCAGAATGGTGGGGATTACAGTCTTTATGGAAAGGTTCAAGATGAGGACGAGGAAGATGATGATAATATTTGTTTTGAAGAAATCGAAAAGACATATGGTAAGACAAATGCTATTGAAGGAGGAAAATCGGATGGTACCAGTATCTATGTCAACCAGAGTTTTGTTAGCAAGGATGCACTGCTTTCAGAGCTGCGGTTGGCAGCAGTGAGGGGTAGGTTTTCTTTCAGAATATACAAATCAACGAAAACTCTCCTTGTGGCAACATGTCGGGTTAGCGGTTGTGGATGGAAGATCAGAGCGAGTGTGAAACATGGGACAAACACGTTTTGGGTAACAAAGTATGTGGAAAAACATTTATGCTCAGTGGGAGACCGAATCGCTCAGCGGAGACACTGTACTCCGAAGTATGTTGGTAGTCTTTTCATTGATCGTGTTGGAATCATTGATGGGATAACTCCGCAGCATATCACTGATGCAATGAGGAACATGTTTGGCATGGCGCTTGATTACACCACTTCATACAGAGCACTGTTATATGCACAAACATTGGTGAGAGGATCAGCAGAAGAAGGGTATTCGCGTCTGCCATCATATCTCGAGCAAATCTCCATTGCAAATCCTGATTCTATCACGGCTATAGAACTTGATTCTATGAAAAGATTTAAGTATCTATTTCTCTCTTTTGGAGCTTCTATCAAAGGTTTTAAGTATCAGAGAAGGGTCATTGTGGTGGATGGAACTCACCTAAGTGGAAAGTATGGAGGTGTTATGTTAGTTGCAGCCGCACAAGATGGGAATTTTCAGATATTCCCATTGGCTTTTGGGATCGTGGATGCTGAAGATGATCCTTCTTGGGAATGGTTTTTCACAAAATTGGCTAGTTGTATATCTCATGACAAGCCTCTGGTGATAGTCTCCGACCGGCACGCGGCCATTAAAAGTGCGTATGATAAGGTGTTTCCTTGGGCAACCCGAGGAATATGTTATTATCACCTTCAAGATAACATTGTCAAAAAGTTTAAAGGGAAACATCTCTTGTACTTGGTGAAAGGGGCTGCTTATGCACACACGGTTTACGATTTTGACCGGTACATGGCTGAGATACGGAGTGCAAACCCGGAACTTGCAACGTATTTGGAGAATGCCGACGCCAGCCTATGGTCAAGGGTTTATTGTAAGGGGAACAGGTACAACATAAAAACAAGCAACATCGCTGAATCTATTAATTCCGCACTGAAGCGAGCAAGAGGATTTCCGATTCCGTTCCTGCTGGAGTTCATAAGGGAGAAGTTAGGAAAATGGTATTGGAAAAGGAGACAAGATGCTTTGAGTCTCACAACTCAACATAGCCGGGGTGTTGAATACTTGCTTGCTGTTCGAACAGAGATAGCGGATACGATGACGGTCCAACCAATTGATGGATGGCGATTCTTTGTGAAAGGTGGCAAAATGGACTGTGTGGTTGATTTGGAACATGCAAAGTGTGATTGTGGTGTCTATGCAGTGGAGAAAATACCTTGCTCTCATGCTATAGCTGCTGGAACACATGTTGGTTTGCATATCTCCACACTTGTATGTCCAGTGTACTCAAAGAATTATTTGTATGCAGGATACTCAGAGAATATATATCCTATCGTGTCACAACATATTGAGGAACGAGAATGCTTTCCTCCAGACGTAAAGCGTGGTCCGGGGAGACAGAAGAAATCAAGATGGCAATCTTGGTTGGAGCTATCTAGGATGAGAGGACACAAACCCAGGAAGAAACACAGGGATTATAGATGCTCAAACTGCAAGGAAACTGGCCATACGAAACAAAAATGTACACAACCAGTTGACTAGTCGTCCAGACGACCTTCTACTAAGTCGTCCAGACGACCTTCTACTAAGTCGTCCAGTGTATTTTATTTTTAGACGACCTTCTACTAAGTCGTCCAGTGTATTTTATTTTTAGACGACCTTCTACTAAGTCGTCCAGTGTATGACATTTTTAGACTACCTTCTACTATCCCTTCAAGTGTATTTTATTTTTAGACGACCTTCCAGACGACTTAACTGTAAGTCGTCCAGCTGGAAAACCTTCCAGACGACTTAACTGTAAGTCGTCCAGCTGGAAAACCTTCCAGACGACTTAACTGTAAGTCGTCCAGCTGGAAAACCTTCCAGACGTATGTTGCTTTTGGTGTGTACTAAAACGAGTACTAAAACTTATGTTGCTTTTGGTGTGTACTAAAACTTATGTGATTTTTGTTTGTCTTTTGTTGTATTTCTTTTGAGCCTAGAATAAATACAAATCGTTACAAAATCAAGTTCAAATACAAAGACTGAAAGTGAGTCAATTGACTTGATTGTTATTAACAGAGAATGAGTTACATATATAGGAGACATCGTTAGAAGTAAGTTAGATTCTCCTAGATTACAGGGGATTTACAAATTTGACTAAGAATATCTGAGTATATTCTAATCATACAAGCCCACGAACTTATCACCATCCTGGTTTTCTTTCAAATGCTGATCACCAAGCTCCGTGAATAAATCCACCGCCATCTTATCCCTCATATTCTTCGCGTTGGACCTAGCAAAGTCTCTTTCGTTAAAGGGGACCCCAAGAGCATGACATTCAATGTACTTTAGAGCGTACACGCCACAATCACCATTGTTGGCCGTGGGTACATTTCCCTGTCTCTCATATGTGTATGGCTCCAACCCGTATTTGACCCGTAGTTCGTCGGTGGCAGCGCACTCAACAAGCAGATAAGGGACCATCTCGAGAAAAGGCTGCATTACCTCATCCCATGCTTCTGCTGCCGTAGCTGAAGGTATGCTGTCCCAGACGACTATGTGCCTCTTAGGGATCGATATCCAAATAGCAACCCAATGAGTGTTGTTCAAGTTCACTGGCGCATAGATATCATCAATGTCCTCCCCCCACACCTTGTTTGATTGGCAAAATGATGGTACTGATCCGTCAAAATAATTCCACGCCCCACCAGGTAGCATTCTTCCTAAACCTCTGTGATCGGGTTCCGATAATTTGAATCTCGGATAGTGGTCTCTCCAAGTCTGGGAAAAGTTGTGATCCAGGAAGCACATTCGCTCGCTCCTGAAAGCTTGTGGGTTCTCCTGATACCTCTGCCTCAGCAAATTAATCCAACCATCTATATGCTGCATATAAAATAATACAAGTTAGAAGATACCAGACGACTTATATTTACCAGACGACTTAAATATAAGTCGTCCACGTAGACGACTTATCTTTAAGTCGTCTGGTAAATATAAGTCGTCTGGAAAGTCGTCTACTTGGACGACTTTGTAGACGACTTTCCAGACGACTTATATTTACCAGACGACTTAAAAGTCGTCTACAAAGTCGTCCAAGTAGACGACTTACTGATAAGTCGTCTACTTGGACGACTTTGTAGACGACTTTCCAGACGACCTATATTTAAGTCCAGACGAAAAAGATACAAGATAAGCAGAAGACTTACGCAGTCTTCCAGCCATGCTTTGGCTGTCCGGAGGGTGTGATACCACCAAGTTGGTGATGTACGTGGTTTGTCTTCCTTCTTAGTGAAATAATGACTGCAAACAAAAAAGCAATCAGTTTTGGTGGACTAAATCAAGCTATTATGGGTAAAGCAATCACTTACGGATCAGTTTTCAACCAATCAACGAGTTCCTTCAACTTAGGTCTGTTTAGTGGGGGAAATGGATTATAGGCTGCCACTTTATCTTTCTTTTTCTCTGCCGTATAAGGAGATTTCTGCGTGGGAGCAGGTTTCTTCGCTCGTTCACTCCTTGCACGCACAGAAGCATCCAACTTGTCTCTGTATCTAGCACCCGCCACCTTAAAGTCCGAAGCAGTGGGAGCTGTTTTGTCCAATACAACCAGGCTCTGTTCTGAAACTGGAACGCTTGATTGTGGAACTGGAACGCTTGGTTGTTGATCGGTGGAAGCGACGCTCGGTTGGTCTTCTTTATCCTCCGGCAAGCTCTTCTTGTTGGGAGAGGATTTGTTACTAACCTTTGCTTTGGAGGAGACACCATCTGCTTTATCCTCCGGCAAGCTCTTCTTTCCCGAGTTCGCCTCATCGCGAATTTCTCTCTGCAATATAAATAGCACACTAGTTAACCCTGGACGACTTAAATATAAGTTGTCTGGACAACTAGTTGACCCTGGACGACTTAATTCTTGTTGGGAGAGGATTTGTTACTAACCTCGGATTCTTTGGCTTGAGGGGTAGTCTGTTTGGCTCGAGGGGTAGTCTGTTTGGCTTTGGTGACACCAACCATCTTCTCCACAGCTTCCACCCTATCGGACAACTTCCTAATCTCCTTGAGGCACTTCGTAAACCCATGTTTCATACATTCAACTACTTCCTTGAACATATTTGCCATCTCCTCTCTGGTAATCCCACTAGCCTCTTCACTAGCCTCTTTAGGAGCCTCTTTAGGAGCCCCTTTACGAGCTTTCTTCAGAGGTCTTGGATTGTCTTCCTCCTCCTCCACCACAACCATCTCTGTGGCTTTCTTCGATGGAGTCACAACCTTAGGTTTTGTATAGACCTTAGTACCAGTGACTTCCCAGCAATCCATGGTCCACTTCCACGGTCTCCGATCATACATGACTTTAATGATGTTCTCCGCGGGCAGGTCCTCAACCTCAGAGTCCCATTTTGGCCACATTTCACTAATGTCCTTCTCAACAAAGTTGATCACGCGGGTCTGCAGTAAATAGAAGAATCGAGTTAGATATTTGAAAAAAAGACTAAATAGACGACTTAATTAAGTCGTCCTGAAAAGTCTTCCAGCTCGACGACTTTCCAGTAGACGACTTAATTTAAGTCGTCTGCGCAGTCTTTTGGATTGAAGTAAATACTGTTTCAAGATAGCAGCTTTCATTGATCTGCACCTCTACTGCCCTCGTAAGCCAGTATCGGTGGAGACGGACTGTTTGCTCTGGGAACACCAATACTAGCACCAATTCCGGCATAGCTGTGTACACCCAGACCTGAAGAACTTGTATAAACCCATCCACCGTGTAACAGCCAGTAATATCTTTGTTCCACAAAGAGTCCATCAGCACCTTAAACGCGACTCTCCCCCATGGATAATTCTCAAACCGTTCTAAATCCATCACTAGCCTTGCGAGACTAGATCGTGTAGCGGTTGAAAACTTTCTCCCTTCAATGAATCCAGTGAAGATGGAAAGGTACGCGAGCCGCTTGCGATCTTCCCTAGACCAATCCTCGCATCTCTTCAGTGCTGCTATTATCTGATCAGTAGTTGGCCCAGCTTCCAGATGAACTCCCAGCATCCCCCAGAAAGAAACCATCTCTTTGGTAACTTCACATTTTGGTCTCTCAAGGTCCTCGATGTAATCGCAGTTTAGACCAGTGAGGTTTTCAAACTCTAACAGTGAAAACCTCAAAGGTTCTGGACCAACGAGAGACCACATCTCATACTTCTTCTTAATGTCCAGCTTGAAACTGAGCATGTAGTGAACCAGCCTTGAAGCCCAACCAAATCCCTGCTCCTTGAACTTGATGAAAACTCCCAAACTCGACTCCTTGAGCTCTTCAAATTCGTCATCAGTAAGAGCTTCCCTAAGAGCAGTATGCAACTTGCTATTATCCGTATGATACGAAATGCTATTTTGGGCTTCTGGCTCTTCCTCTAATGTGTATAACCTACGGGGGAGTTCTGGAATATCCATCCTTTTTGTCTGCAAAATAATAAAAGACAACAATAGAGATAAGCTAAACAAGCTAAATCTAACAAGACGACTTAGTAGACGACTTATAATTAAGTCGTCTGGAAAGACTTCCAACTGGACGACTTAGTAGACGACTTATAGTTAAGTCGTCTACTAAGTCGTCCAGTTGGAAGACTTTCCAGACGACTTAAATTACAAGTCTTCCAGTACAAAAATTTAAAGCGGACCTGATTAGTCGCAGAAGGAGTACTCGTCATTGCGGTTATAGATCTGAAAAAATAAACGTGAAACGGTGAGAATGAGTAAAATGATAGAGACAACGTTTTATGTTAAACGGCGCTAGTGTTTAGAGGAAGCGACGGTTTGTTCGGAAATAGTGGAAGCGGCGGCGCTAGGGTTTAGAGGAAGCGGCGGCGCTAGGGTTTAGAAGAAGCGGCGGCGCTAGTGTTTAGAGGAAGCGGCGGTGAGAACGGTGAGAATGAAGTGAGATAGATAGCCGACGTTGAGAACGATGGTTTGTTCGGAAATAGTGGGAATTCGAAATCGCCTTTGATATCGCCTTTGAGAGAGAACTGTTAGGGTTTTTGCGAAAAATTAACAAAAAAAAATCACCTTATATATTGGGTAAATAATCCGGTTAGCTTTAAAAGTACAGTGGTAAAATTTAAGGTTTGGTCCGGTTTAGACGACTTACAAATAAGTCGTCTGGCGGATAATGTACATCAGACGACTTAATATTTAGTCGTCCGTTTACAGACGACTAAATATTAAGTCGTCCCAGACCCTAAAATGAACCCCTAAACTAAAATGACTAAATTAACTAGCTAACCACGTTATAAAATCAAATTATACTTCAATACTGTTTACTATACACAGAAATGAACACGCTTAGGTAATTTTTAAATTTTTCAAAAACGGTTTTAATGCTTTCCAAAATCTAACCCTAAGAACACATACAATACTACAACATATGTTGATGAAACATAAACTAAGGAATATCATGACTCACTACTTTCACTCATCTATGCTGAAAACAATTGAAATTTGTTATATCTTAATTTATATCTCTTAAGACATATGTTAATTACATAATTCCCATTTTTCACTTATCAAAATATTTTAGAATACTTACGGGGGTTAGACGACTAATAGTTAAGTCGTCTGACAAATCTTCCGGCTGGATGACTTTCTAGACGACTTAAAATATTAGTCGTCTACTAAGTCGTCCAGGCTTTATGAGTATATTTTAAGAATTTTTGTTAGAATTTGTGTTAGACTTCTTAGACGACTAATAATTAAGTCGTCTGACAAATCTTCCGGCTGGATGACTTTCCAGACGACTTAATTATTAGTCGTCTACTAAGACCATCCACAATGGTGTTACCATGGTTTGTACATAGAGGAAAAAGGAGTTGTAGTTATAAAAGTTGATCATCCATTACAAGTCATAGGTTTAAAAACATTTTGAAACAAGGGGACAACAACATAGAAGTCATCCATTACAAGTCCGCTAGAAGCAGATTACAATAAGACAATAGCAAGACAAACATCCATCATTTAGGAAGAGACGAGGAAGTTGAGGCACCATCCGCAGCATCATCCCCTTGAGGAGGTGTATACTGAATCTCAGTACCACTACGACCGAAAGGAGTCACATGAAATACCATGTCTCCTTCCTTTTTGAACACGAGAATGTCACCGATGCAAAGGGAGTGTGTTTGGGCGAAGGCTTCCCAACCATCGGTGAGTCTTCTTCCTTCTTGTATAACTTCCCAAGTTTGGTGTGAAGCGTCCGATCGTAGTGTCCATTTTCCTTGGTTCGGCTTGCCTTCTATGTGTTTTGAGTAGAAGGCAAGTGGTATTGTCTACAAGTCAACAAAGGAGAAGATAAGCAAAGGAAATAAACAGAGGAGAAATAGAGAGCGTGTGTATACCACGCCACAGTCGAAACCAGGAAGCAGAGGCTTCAAGAAGTGAGGTTCATGCTGATTCGCCATCTGCAAACAAGAAACGAATTGGAAACATTTTAATTCTAAGTCGTCTGGGTCGTCCACCTGAAAGACTTAGATTAAGTCGTCTGGGTCGTCCACCTGGAAGACTTTCCAGACGACTTAATTATAAGTCTACCAAGACTTCCAGTAGAACATTTGAAAGCTGACCAGACGAATGAGAGGAGAACAACATCCAACCTAACTAGACCACAAATCAATTGAAATCCCCAATCTTTGAAACCCTAATTTGAAATGAAAATATCCACAAATTGCTTGAAATCACAAATCGTAACCGTAAAATGAGAGGAAAACAACATCCAACCTAACTAAACAACAAGTCGATTGAAATACCCAATTTTTGAAACCCTAATTTGAAACCAAAATTTCCCGAAATCGTTGAAAACACAAAACCAAACGGTAAAAGTAAAGGAAAACAACATCCATCCTAATAAAAACCCATAAATCTGCAAGAGAAGCCTTCGATTTACCTTGGTTTTGTATCGGATCAAAATCGCCTCGAAATCACCTTTGAGAGAAACGGCGTTAGGGTTTTCTGAATTTCGCGAAAAAGTGAGTCAAAAAAAAAATCACCTTATATATTGGGTAAATAATCCGGTTAGCTTTAAAAGTACAGTCGTCCGGTTTAGACGACTTACAAATAAGTCGTCTGGCGGATAATGTACATCAGACGACTTAATATTTAGTCGTTCGTTTACAGACGACTAAATATTAAGTCGTCCCAGACCCTAAAATGAACCCCTAAACTAAAATGACTAAATTAACTAGCTAACCACGTTATAAAATCAAATTATACTTCAATACTGTTTACTATACACAGAAATGAACAAGCTTAGGTAATTTTTAAATTTTTCAAAAACGGTTTTAATGCTTTCCAAAATCTAACCCTAAGAACACATACAATACTACAACATATGTTGATGAAACATAAACTAAAGAATATCATGACTCACTACTTTCACTCATCTATGCTGAAAACAATTGAAATTTGTTATATCTTAATTTATATCTCTTAAGACATATGTTAATTACATAATTCCCATTTTTCACTTATCAAAATATTTTTTACAAAATTTTTAAATTATGTTTAAGAATAACTGTCCAGACGACTTTCAGTTAAGTCGTCTGGACGACTTATTTTCAAGTCGTCTGAACAGACGACTTGCGAGGGTTAGAAACGTAAAAAAAATTCCGTTTTTTTGTTTGTAAACAAGGGGATAGTTGTAATTTCAATAGCCTTTTAAGTTACTTTTGCCTTTGACCCAAGTTTGGGTATTCTTTGGGTTTGACTCCAAGTTTTGAGTCACACTTGGCATTCTTAATTATATTTAAAATTTTGATTACATATCTATACTATTATCTCCACAGTTTTATTAATTAATATAATATAATATATAATATAATGAATTGTTTACTACCATACTAAGATTTTATTGATAAATAAAAATATATACATTTGTAAAAAAATATTTTAAAATTTAATATAATACATTTTGTAAAGTAGTGTATCAAAAGGATGTGATAGACATTGATAGAGGTTTACATTTTTAGTTCATGAACCTTATTTTCTAAAGATTTAATATTTTTGAAATTTTAAGAACATAATACTTGATCCACGTGATTTGTTATGTGTACGTGAGTAAATGTGTGTTTGGTCCAATAATACATTAATACATGTACGGTTATATAGGGATAATTATTGTAATATATCTAGTAACTAAATGTTGTTTTAAAAATTGGTGTGAGAATGCAGGAGAGAGTGACACCTCAGCAATGACATGAATGTAAATAATTTACAAAATAAAAGTTTACTTTCCTAAAATATTTTTCTATTAATAAGTAAGGGATAAACACTTCATAAAATTAGGAGAATCAACTAAGGTAGAATTTTAATCATATATTCAAGAGAATAAAATGAGATAAGTCATTACTGAGATACGAATGATTTGTTCGAGATTATAATGGTAAATGGTTGGGTGTCATCGAGTGATTGTTTTTGTGGGTGAAGATGTTGAAGTAAGCTGAAGAAAGCTTGAGTATGAAGCAATCCTAATACTAAGTAGTTTGAGATCTTTAGAGAAAATGATCAAAGTATTTAGGAGTTATCTAAATACAATGTTTCTTATTAGGATTAGGATATCTATGCTTAATAAAAACAATGTCGAATGAGTGATATTGTGTGGTGTGCTTTTGTGTGAGATTTGAGAGCTTAGTTTTGAATGAGTTTTTTAAGCAATAAGAAGAGTGATTTCTTATTACCTTGTCGCTTATACAAATATTACGCATATTTTGTGTATCAGAGCTTAGGTTTCGAAAACATGAGTGACTACGGTGGCAAAACGTCAACGGCGAAGGAGGGAGGAGCCTCCTCTATCAAGCTGTCCTACTAAACGCACAAACTACACCGTGTGGGCTATGAGAATGAGAATTCTACTTAGAATACACAAGGTCTGGGAAGTTGTGGAAGCTGAAGCAGAGAACGATGAAAAAATGACATGGCGATGGGTCTATTATTTCAGTCAATTCCAGGGACTCTCATCCTATCAGGTGGGAGAGCTAAGTACGGCGAAAAAGGTATGGGACGCGATCAAAGTAAGGTACGTAGGAGCCAACAAGGTGAAGGAAGCTCGACTGCAGACACTAATGGTGGAATTTGACCGTCTTAAGATGAAAGATACAGAGACATAGATGAGTTTGTGGGAAAGTTATCTGAAATATCAGCAAAATCTGCTGCTTGGGAGAAGAAATCGAAGAACATAAGCTGTTAAGAAGTTTCTAAAGTGTCTTCCCCGAAATAGTATATTCATTTTGTAGCTGCATTAGAACAAGTATTATATCTCAAAAGTACAAGTTTTGAGGACATTGTAGGACGACAGAAAGCATACGAAGAGCGTGTTGCAGAGGAAGAAGAAGCTCAAGAGGATCAGGGCAAGTTGGATGTATGCAAATATGGAAACACAATCGAATCGAGGGAAAATGGAATCACAAGCAAATCGCGGCTTAATAGTGACAACAGATACAGAGGCCGTGGAGGAAGATATCAGAACAGAGACGAGCTCGTGGAAGATACTTATGCTCCACGAGATGCATCACGAGTCACCTGTTACCGTTGTGATAAAATTGGTCATTATGCGAGCGACTGTCCTGATCGATTATTGAAGCTTCAGGAGACACAGAAAGCGAGAAGGATGATACACAAGAGGCTGATGATATCATGCTTCATGAGATCGTATATTTAAACGAAGAAAGGTGGTTCCAAGCGATTATGAGACTGTTAATGAAGAAGACAACATCTGGTACCCTCGACAACGGAGCCAGCAATCACATGAGTGGAGATAAGAGATATTTTTCCAGCATTGATGAATCTATCACTGGTAAAGTCAGATTTGGGACGAATATCGCATTGATATCAAAGGAAAAGGATCTATTGAGTTCTTAGACAGAAACGGGGAGCCAAGAAAGATCCTAGATGTTTACTTCATACCTGGTTTAAAGAGTAACATCATCTCTCTAGGACAGGCTACAGAGTCGGGGTGTGACATAAGAAGAAGGATGAGTATCTCATAATGCACGATCGTGATGGGGAAACTGATTACTAAGGCTATTAGGTCTAAAAATAGATTATACAAGGTCCGAATGAAGATAAAGGAGATGATGAGCTTGCTTACGACTGCAACTAGTGAATGTATAAAGTGGCATTCGAGATTAGGACACATAAATTTAGACACGATGAGATCAATGGTTCAACGAGGGCTTGTCGTTGGAGTTCCACCTATAAATATCGAGAAGAATGTTTGTGGATCATGTTTGCTTGGCAAGCAAGCAAGAACAGTCTTTCCCGCAAGCAACAACATACAGAGCTGAAAAGGTACTTGAGCTCATACATGCGGATTTATGTGGCCCTATAATACCATCTACAAGTGCTGGTAATAGATACATCGTCGTCTTGATAGATGATTCATTCAAGATATATGTGGACAATACTACTTAAGGAGAAGAGCGATGCATTTAGAAAATTCAAAATATTCAAAAACCGAGTGGAGCAAGAGACGAAGTCAAAGATACAATCTTTGAGAATGGATAGAGGAGGAGATTTGTATCAACATAATTCAATGAGTACTGCGAAGATTCAAGCATCAGACGGACATCTTACAGCACCCTATAGCCCTCAACATAATGGGGTTGTCGAAAGACTGGAACAGGACATTATTGGAGATGACAAGAAGTTGTTTGATGCATATGTCCGTACCTAACTATTTATGGGGAGAAGGAATAAGGCACTCTACTTATCTACTGAACCGTATAGCTACGCGAGCTCTGAATGATCTTACACCCTATGAAGCTTTTCGAGGAAGAAAGCCAAATGTCTCCCATTTACGAACGTTTGGATGTATCTGTTATGCTAAGATAGACTCGAAATTTTTAAGGAAGCTTGATGACAGGTCACGACTGTTAGTCCACCTTGGAACAGAACCAGGAGGCGTATCGATTGTTGGATCCTCAAACTCAAGAATAGTTTTCAGCCGGGATGTTCTTTTTGATGAGACAAAAGGTTGGAATTGGAAAACGAGACACCTATGAGAGAATCCAAGTCAGGAACTTCAAGGTCGTACTAGGGACTTTCGGCAATCATGGTATTCAGAATGATGATTATAAAGAAGCAGAACAGAGTAAGATCGAGATGTCAATCCCTACTGCAAATGAGAATATCGAAAGAGAGGAGAAAGAAACATCTAGTGAAGATGAGCAGGAGAATATTGATCTACCGGAGTTAAGACGATCAGATAGACATTGCTCAAAGCCAAAGTACTTGAAGATTATGTGTTAGTTGCTGAGTACGAAGGAGAAAGACTCCTATTGACCTTGAATGATGAACCAAGGAATTTCGAGGAGGCAAAAGAACTTAGAGAATGGATTGTGGCGTGTGAAGATGAGATACAGTCTATCACTAAACTCGACTGTTGGAGCCTTGTAGACCTACACATGAAGTAAAACCGATAGGCTAAAAATGGGTATTCAAAATCAAAAGAAATGCAGATGGAAAGTATTAACAAATACAAAACTCGTCTTGTTGTGAAGGGCTATGTTCAAAAACACGGGATAGACTACGAGGAAGTATTTGCACCAGTAGCGCGAATCGAAACCATACGCTTTTGATCAATCTTGCAGATTCTAATGGATGGGATATTCACCATCTCGATATCAAAACTGCATTCCTACATGGAGAACTGAAGGAAACGGTATATATCACTCAACCTGAAGGCTTTGAGGTAAAGGGAAGTGAGAAGAAAGTTTACAAACTGAATAAAGCACTATAACGGCCTCAAGCAAGCTCCAAGAGCATGGAACTTCAAGCTAAACAAGATTTTGTTGGGTCTACGGTTAGAGAGATGCTTGAAAGAACCATTTGTTTATCGAAGATCAGTAAGCGGAGATCTCCTTATTGTTGATGTGTATATGGATGACTTGTTTGTTACATGAACAATCCTGATGATGATTGAGAGTTTAAGCTTGAGATGGCCATGAAGTTTGAGATGAGTGATCTAGGGAGACTCACTTACTATCTAGGGATTGAGGTGAATCAACACGCCGAAGGTAATCTCATTGTGTCAAAATAGATATGCTCTAAAGATTACTAGAAAGAAGCCGGATGAGACTTTGCAATCCGGTTCAGACACCAATGGAGATGGGTCTCAAGTTAGCTAAGTTTAAAGAAGAAAGATATATTGATGCAACTAGCTATAGGAAAGTGATCGGGTGTTCCGTTATCTTCTCCACACCAGACACAGACTTGTCGTATTGCATAGGAGTTCTTAGTAGGTATATGGCGAATCCTAAGGAGTCTCATGGAGTGGCGTTAAAACAATGTCTGCGATACCTACAAGGAACTACTACGCTTGGTCTGAATTTTGGAAGATCAAAGTCTGAGACAATAAGGTTGATTGGGTACAGTGACAGTAGCTATAATACCGATCCAGATGATGGAAGGAGTGTGACGGGACACATATTTTACTTTGGAAGAAGTCCTATTACATGGTGTTCTCAGAAACAAGATATTGTGGCATTATCCTCGTGTGAAGCATAATTCATGGCAGCGACAGAGGCGGCAAGACAAGCGATCTGTTACAAGATCTTTTTAGTGAGATCACAGGAGCTTTGTACGATAAGACTACCATACGAATAGACAACAGATCGGCAATTTCACTCTCTAGGAATCCGGTGTTTCACGGCCGCAGCAAACACATACATTCAAGGTATCATTTATTAGAGAGTGTGTTGCGAAGGAATTGTTAGAAAGTCGAACATGTACCCGGGAATGAGCAAAGGCAGACATTCTAACTAAAGCATTGGGAAGAGTCAAGTACAAAAGAGATGAGAGACTTGATAGGAGTTCAAGATTTGACAGACATGGAGTTCAAGCTTAAGGGGGAGCTGTTGAAGTAAGCTTGAAGAAAGCTTGAGTATGAAGCAATCCTAATCCTAAGTAGTTTGATATCTTAGAGATCGTGATCAAAGTATTTAGGAGTTATCTAAATAAAGTGTTTCTTATTAGGATTAGGATATCTATTGCCTTATATAAACAATGTCGAGAGATGATATTGTGTGTGTGCTTTTGTGTGAGATTTGAGAGCTTAAGTTTTGAGTGAGTTTCTTAAGCAAAAGAAGAGTGGTTTCTTATTACCTTTTCGCTTATACAAATATTACGCAATAGAAGATCATGATAGTGAATCGACCTTCAATTTTGTTTGGAT
Source organism: Moricandia arvensis (assembly GCA_905132765.1). Classification (NCBI taxonomy): domain Eukaryota; kingdom Viridiplantae; phylum Streptophyta; class Magnoliopsida; order Brassicales; family Brassicaceae; genus Moricandia; species Moricandia arvensis. Next base: position 39,984 of record CAJHQP010005494.1, read on the forward strand.
TTGTTGAGAAAAAAAATTGAAGAAGAAGATATAGAAGAAGATGACGATAATAGAAGAAAAATTATTTTGTTTAATTTTGTCACCAAAAGCAACTATAGTTAACCTTAGACAACCTAGTGCCTTAAATCTATAACAAATTCATAAACAAATATATACAAAATATAGATTCCACCTATCTGCCCAGCAAATAAACATGAGAACCTACATTTTCACAACAAAAATAGTTATTCTAGTTATAATTGTAAATTTACAAGCCCTGCAGCTACAGTCCCATGTATACTTTTAGTGTTTTAGGATTTTGTTAATATACTTGTTTTTCATTGCCTAATTAACTCATTTATTAGTTTTTTTGTAAACCTTAGCATATATCTTCAAAGATTTATTTACTAGTAGACTACTTATTTAGATGTAAAAAGAAAAGTTTATTTAGGATTCTGAATAAAAAGTAAATGTCATTGGTTCACTTATTTGAGGTTTAAGAATTTTGTTTGGGCCCCAAAATCTTGAATCAAACTAACTCAACAAAACAAATTCGATAGAATTTGGTTAGGATAATTATTTTGCAACAAAGAGCAATATGGAAAACAAGCAGTTCTAACTAAGAATAAGCAATCTCATTTTGTCCTCGAGAAATATAGATATCTTGAAATCATAGAATCTTCTCTTCAGTTCTTGTCTCTCTTTCAACCTCTTTCGAGAAGGTCGACCATACCTTAGGTTACTTTATCATGGTTATCAAATCATTGCAGTCATTCCCAAATTTTAGACATGTCGAATGATGCAACATGTTTTCCAATTTCCCAGCCCAGCATTTCTAACTCAAAATGCAATGTGGATTCTCTTTGTATGTGGTTTCTTGTACCCATAAGTTTGTGTTTGTCCATAATTATCTTGCGAACCATCCCACCTCCACTAAAGATCAATGTAGAGGCCCCAAGAACATCCCAACAAGCATATATTCTCTAAGTGTAAGACTTGAGATGTTACTATTGATTTTTCAGTTAAACCTACAGTTGGTTCATTTGTTGTGAAACCATGCTTGGCGTTGTCCTTTCTGCATATTTCGATCAGTTCAAGTGAGTCTTGTCAATCCCTTTGAATAGTTTTATTCATTCTTGCTTTTCAGAGATAACTAAATTAGCCACGGATAATGGTGTGTGTCCATTTGCGAATCTTCAGTACTATTCTTCCCCCCCCCCCCCCCCCCAAAAAAAAAAAAAAAGATAATACATGTTAGTGTATGTGCTGGACAAAAAAAATATATTTGGATGAGGGGGTGTAGTTTCTAAAGCACATGCTTGGACCTCCGTGGAACATTTGAAGATAGCATGAGTTATAAACTCATCAAATTCTCCACATCTTGTACATATATTATCACATCGGCATATAGTGACTATTTAAATTCTTTGTGACAGCTACATGTCATGTGATTATCTGCCATATAAGATGACAAATGTTTTGAGGGGCATTTATCAAGCAAAGGCTTCGAGATCATGATACATGGTTATGTGTAGACAACATCTTCTTCAACCTTAAGTATATGTTTGGCAACCTAGCATCCTGACTTTAACAGTATACAAACCACTCTTAGTAAAGCCCCAACAATAAGAGTCACGATATAAAGATCATCTTATTGCCAAATTCTAATCAACGAGCCGAATATGCAAATTCAATTTCTTTAACTCATAGTTTCTTGTGCCACAAAGTTCTCAAGCAATTTCAACATCCATTTCTTTGAGTTCATTCGAGGACAAATCGTGTGTAACTTTAGTGAGCTTACTGGAAGAATTTTTTTCTTGCAAGAATGTGACGATGCTGGTCCACGCTACAAGAGCTGTACCTAGCGATAGTCAGGACACCTAGTCTGAAATTTACACTAAGAGAACACTTTAGTCTTGGAAAACGATGTGTTCAGATACTGTGGATAGACATCAACCAACTGTTACGGTAACATCACATACTCTATAAGGTTGCATGTAACGGTTCAAGAAACTGATTGCCTTGTTTTTGGAAGAAGAGCTTATGTTACGGTTTATGGCACTACTTGCTGTTAAACCATAACTTTGGTTTCAACATTTTTTGAACCCAGAAAAACATAGCCATCTTTAGACCATTCAGAAAAATCAGATGTCGAATGTGTTTAGGAGAACCCGTGGAATCTCAATAATCTCTTGCCATTTACGAAAGGCATCTTGGGATTCGTCGATCTTGCTAGACAATTTAGTGTAATCAAGATGATTTTCCATTGTACAAATGAAATAAGCGTCTTTTGGTAAAACTAAGCACGTGTGTAAACGCCCAGTGAAGAGTCCTCAACCTAATTTTGGGAAGTTTAATCTATAATTCCCAATAAAATCAGTTTGAGGAGGATAAACAATCATGCCGGATCAAGGCTGCTTACCAAGTTTGTGTCCGAGTTTGATCACTATTTGGACTGAGTGTTAAAGTAAACTTGCTAATAGAAGTTCACTATCCTGTAACGCCTAATGTTTTGCAACTCGACCAACTAGAATGGCAAGGTCATTGAATGCTAAGAAGGGCCTGAAAAAAAATGGGTTATGGAATGCCTCTTCGCCTGAGAAAAGTCAGTACAAAAAAAACAAAAAGAAAAATTGATGGCAAGAACACTTGCTAAACAAAGTATTGATAGTATTGTACACTGAGTCTTTACCGGGAGAGAAGGTACCTCATTAGGATAGAAAAAATGCATCTGCGGCTGAGAAAGAAGTATCTTAGGTTACAATGCTCTTGATTGACTAAGCGAGGTATGCAAGAGTTAACAATAATGCGAAAAATGATCAATGATGTGGCTTAATGTTGTCTGTTAGAAGGTTGAAAATATTATCTAAAAACCCTAAAACTCTAAAAACTCTCTCTAGAACCTTAGCCCCAAGGGGCTCCTCCCTTGGTCTTCTCCTCCTCGCCATGGATTCCGGTCAGTTACCGGAGCCTGAACCTCCAGACGCTCCAGATCCACCCCTCAATCTCGAGTTAGAGTCTCCAACAGATCCTCTTCTCCGTCAAAACTTCCACCCTCTAACAAATCTTATCCCATAATGGAGTCTCAAGTCTGGATAAGATCTGTCTTCTCTATAAGATTTTCCTTCTCTTCCTCTCATCTCCTCTTACCGTCCTCCTGCATCGGAATCATTCCTGAGTACGATTTAAATCTGAGATTTTCTCAAAATTTTCAGTGTGCTCTGCCTCTGGATTCTTTGCCTTCCATCTCTTCTTTGAACACCATCCAAAAGCTCTTCTACTTCAGTCTCCGTGTTGATTCGCTGGTGCTTGGTTTTGGGGTCTCCAAATGCTTTTATTACTGTGGAATACAGTTCTTATTCAGGGTTTCGTTTGCTTCACATCCTAAATCTCGTGTGTTTTATCCCACAACTTGTCACTCTGGTTTGTAGCCTTCATGTATTGGTTGCTCGACCCTCATCACCCCCTCCTACTTCCTTCCTCTCTCAACAATCCAGGTTGTATCCTGATAATTTTTGAACTTATTCACTGTGTTTGTGTTTGACCTGCTTTGGAATGTTTTTGTGGACTCTCTCGTGGTTCTGTCTCTCGCCTTGTGCGACTAAATTTAACTGCAGTATGCAGTCTCTTTACTGCTATATGCAGTTTGCTTTGTTATATCCAAGTATCTTTAATGCTAGTTGTGGCCAGCTTGATGAAGTTATATGCAGACTGTCAAATTTTCGAGTCTTGCTAGTCGATATTTACTGTCTGTTTCCTCCTCTATGACATTTGTTTCCCTTCCAATTTCATCATTTACTTTAAGTGAATTTGTTTTCAGGAAGTAAAACGTTTTAAGATTAGAGATACTTCAGTTATTGAAGTTCTAATCACAAGGCTCCGCAAAATGTGTCAATCGCCTATGTGTGTGTGGCTAGTTCAAGGATTGTTACATTGTGCATTTGTTGCTGTTTCAATCTCCAGGATTATATCCTGAATTGGTCCCTTAATTTCTCAAGGCTTCCTTTCCACTTTGGCAAAGCTTGGTGGTTGAGAGTAGAAGACCTCTCCACTCCTTAGTTGTTTTAAGTGATTTGTATGCTTCTATCTATGTTAATCTTTGCTTCATTGTATGGTTGTCTATTTGGCCAGGATGCTTTGTTATCATGTTTGTGTAAACACTTTTCTCCTTTAATGAGAGTAAAGAATCTATAAAAAGAGTTTGTCCAAAAAAAAAAAGAAGGGGTTGGAAAAATAAAAAATAAGAGCTGAGTGGGGTCCATGTGTCCTAAATGAATGAGTTTATTGAAATCTACGTCTAGCAATTTCGGAAGTAATTGAACATGGTTTGAAGTGAATAAAAGTGGTGTCGTTTCATAGTGCCTCATAGTTTTTTTGAGTATTCTGTCCTTTATGTGGAACAACATGTGGACACCACCTTCTTGTCGTAACTGACCGTGGTTCTTAAGATAAGTGCTTTCAGATATCAGTTATGTGTACCATCAAAATATAGGTACATGGTTCAGATCGTTTTGTATCCCGATGATGCTACGCCGAAATCATGAAGTATTATGCTCAGAAGGGTTTCGTATCCAAAGAATCATACCAGCGCAATGCTCCTTAGTTCACAACCGGTCATGAATACTTGTCACAACGTGGGGTGGATTCCATAGTTGACACGTTTTATGTGCCTTCTCACCCATCTTGATCAGGGAATTCTTCACAAACTTCGATGGAGCTGAGTTCGCTGGTCAAATAAGGTGAAATTTTTGAGTTTACCGGCAACATTGATTAATAGAATATTGGGTAAACCACATGATGGCAAGTTCGATAGACTGGCAACTTACAAGATCTGGGATTTATGTTTGTGTGTCAATAGTTTACTGAAGGCATGGCATTTCAAGTGGGATAGTCCTTCTCTGTCTCAGATCTATGTCCGATGTACCAATCAGTTTATGATATTCTCGCAAGAGAAAATTGGATCCGCAAGAGATGAATCAATGTTCTTTTATTCAGCAACGTCTCAAACTACTGAAGGGCTGTATAGATTATGAGGAAGCGACTCAATCTTTAGTGAACTTGTAGTGTTTCAGATCCGAAGCTTGCTATGCCGAGACATACAATTGTCCGGATATTGTCCTTTTCCAGCATTATTCATCAAATCTAACCCATCAATAAAAATATTCGTCAACATGCTGGAATGATGAATTATGTTCTGGGGGAGCACACGTGTGTGCTTAAACATGGCTGGTGTCTTGTTTTTTCCTGATGACTCAAACATTCAGGGGGAGAAGAAATATTGCCAGTTGTAATTTTGTGTTTAGAACTAATGTTTTTCAGCAGTTTTTCTTTGTGTGAACTATATCCTATTTTTGTTGGTATTGTGTCATTTGGATATGATAGTTGAAACTAAAGTAGAATTGAGCAAATGGTCGATGTTGTTCGTTTGAACTAAATGGTCGGTGCCAAGCTGTTGCTGTAAATTGTGTGGTGTGTTTTCTGATATCTAATGGCATGTCCAGAAATGAAGTTTTGAACGGCAGGCAGAACAAAAAAGGGAGATTGTAGAGTCAATTTTTCGGTGTCGAATTGGAGGCTCGTTAGTTGGTTCCAGTTCAGAAATAGGAAGTCGAGAGGGGTCGGTTTTAGTGACTTGGAAGATAGGATACAAAATCATAATCCA
>CAJHQP010005495.1:0-45624 GCA_905132765.1 Moricandia arvensis
GTCTCAAAGGCATTTCTGGTATTTCCGATCCGAAAATAAACCGGAACCGGGTTTTGTTGATTTACATTATCATAGTCTTAGTCTAGATAAATGTATCAACAATTGATTGTGAAAGATGTGGTTTTATGTGAGTTTGGAATACAAAATTTACATTATTATTTATTTGTTAATTTAATTGTGAAATGTGTCAACAAGGTCATAACACTATTTGTAAAAATTGTTCAATCTTTTCTCTAGAATTTTCTTAATCAGATTCGAGTCTCTTGGTCTCTTTGATTCAGGTCTAATCCTAGTGCGTCTTGGAATTTTCCGGCTCGTTTTCAAAAATTTGAGGCTGCATCCTTTTGCACCTTGGCATAGAGCTAGGGACGTTAATATGGAATTTCATTTAACAGGGTTAGTCATAACCATGTAAAACCATTTCTAATCCTAACCCTTATTTTTGTTACAGAGTTTAAAATGGTTTAGTCCTATAATGAATAGGGTTTTATATTTTAGCACATTTAATTTGATTGACACAATTATACATACTATCTAAATATCATTAAAATTTTAAATTTGTTTATTTATTCAAAACAAAGTTTTTTTCGGCAAAACCGAAAAAACGAAAACATGAGTTTTCTCACCAAAATCACAAAATTGAATTTTTTCCGCCAAAACTGAAACTTTTTTTTACGGGTGTTATGGTTTTTAGCGGGTTAAACTTGATTTGTGATTAGACAATTTTTGGGCCGGTAAACGCGATTTACCGTTTTGCGGAAAAACTCGATATTACGGTTTTGGCGGGGAGAACTCGATTTTGCGGTTTTGGCGGGAAAACTCGATTTTGCGGTTTGGCGAGAAAACGCGTTTTTGCGGTTTTGGCGGAAAACACGATTTGCGGTTTTGGCAGGAAAACGCGATTTTGCGGGAAAACACAATTTTGCGATTTTGGCGGGAAAACGCGATTTTGCGGTTTTGGCGAGAAAACGCGATTTTGCGGTTTTGGCGAGAAAACGCGATTTTGCGATTTTTTGCGAGAAAACACGATTTTGCGGTTTTGGCGGGAAACACGATTTTGCGGTTTGGCGGGAAAAACGCGATTTTGCGGTTTTGGCGGGAACACGATTTTGCGGTTTGGCGGGAAAACGCGATTTTACGGTTTTGGCGGGAAAACTCGATTTGCGGTTTTGGCGGGAAAACTCGATTGCACGGTTTTGGCGGGGAAAACGAGGTTTGTTGATTTTGGCAGGAAAACGTCATTTTTGGTTTTTGCGGGAAAAACTTGATTTTGTAATTTTGGCGGAAAAAACTCGATTTTACGATTTGGCGGAAAAACTCGATTTTGCGGTTTTGGCGGAAAAATTCAATTTTACGATATTTTCCATTTATATGATCATATTTTAAGTTGTTAAAAATGTAATATTTTGGTTAAAATTAGTATACAAACATTTGTCTACATGAATGAAAATTAAATGTGTTAACCATGGTACCAGCCCTAACCCTTAATTAAAATAAGGTTAAAATAGGGCTGGTTAAAATAGGACTGAGTTTATTTTAAACAAAGAAGGGCTAAGCCTGGTCCTAGATTTAACATCCCTACATAGAGGTTGAATGTTCAAAGTTGGTTCTTCTTCGTCCTAGATATGTTTTCTACAGTTCTTGTGGCTCGTTTGATGTGTGTCGTTAGAGCATGCAATATATAGAGATGTGTTGTGTGACGTTGGAGAAATACGTAGAGATGATGTGTAGTCCTGAATAAAGTTTGTTGTTGGGTGTGCGCTTATTTCTTCCTTCCAACCTCGGTTTCTATCTTAGTTGTATGTGTTTGGTTGTTATGATCTAGTTTTACTGTCGGTGTATTCTTTAATCAGTACTCATTACAAGATGACATAATTCATGTAAGACTCATATAGCCTCGTAAAAGAGACTCATATCATATAGATTCATAGTAGAGAGAACAGGGAAACACCTATATTATCTTTTTTTTTTTGACTTAAGGCATTCGTATTTAAGAAGAAGAAAATGTTTTACAAGCCTAAGCTATAGTTATCCGGTCCAACCCAGTACACAAAAACCCATAGTTTAAGATCAGAACCCAATAAAAGCCCAATAAAAGATAATTAGTTACCCTTAAGCAATAGCGATAGAAACTATGCTAGTTTCGAGTGAGATGATCAGAGGAGAGCCACAGTTGGAAGAGTCTAGAGGAGTTCATTGGAGAGTCAATACGGAAGCTGAGGAGACGGTCCGTGATTTGCCTACATATTAATTTAATAAGGTTATTTGCTGATCGAAATTGTTGAACATGGAGTCTTTTGTTCCGCTCCTGCCATATCCAGTAGATGACCGATTGCCAAGCTAAAAGGGTAAGTTTTCTAGCGTACTTATTTCCTGTAAGATTTTGCATCTGATCAAGTGTAGAATTCCAGTCACGTAGTGGAACAATCGCACATCGCTGAGCAATTAATGACCACACCGACCAAGCGTAAGAACAATCATAGAACAAGTGATTCCTTGACTCCATCGTGAAGTTGCATAGCAAGCAGTTACCTTCGACCTGCAAACCCCATTGAAGTAACCTATCTCGTGTTGGACAACGGTTTAGAGTGAAAAGCCAAGTGAGAAAGTTGTGCTTTGGTATCCCTCCTGAAAACCAGATCGACTTTGCCCAAGGTATTGTTCCCTCTTCTCCACGTAGCTTCTTATAAACTTGGCTAGTCTTATACTTTAAGCTTAGCTGATCGTCAATGACCCATTCATAGGAGTCTGGTTCATTTGACAGTGAGACTGTTGTTAAGTACACTTGCAGGTCTAGGTGGTTGTTTGTTCTAGCCGGCGGGAGATGCCAATTCCCATCTACAAAAAGATCAGCTACACAAGTAGTGATTGGAATCCCCTGGCGCGATGTGTAACCTGTAAGCAAGTGTGTTTCCAGAGATCCATAGGGAGTCCAATTATCAGTCCAGAACCTGCAATCCAACCCGTTTCCTACCCTCATTTTAATCCAGGTAAAAACTTCTCCCCTTATCTTGATGAGCTTATTAGCAAGCCAAGAGTTGTTCCTGTGTGGTTTGATAGTCCAAAAATTAGAAAGAGAATCATTGAGAATTTCTGTTTTAAACCACGCAACCCATACTGAGCCAGCTTGAAAGAAAAGCATCCAAATTAGTTTTAGACAACATGCTTTGTTCCAAGTTCCCAAGTCTTTGATTCCTAATCCTCCTGCTGCCTTTGCCTTTGTTACAGTTTCCCAGGAGACCTTAGCTGAATGATGACCTTCAGTGTTACCCTTCCACAAGAAATGCCCACAAAGGGAATTGATTTTATTTATGCATGCTTTAGGTAAAATAAAGGAAGCACACCAGTAGTTTGTAATTCCTGAGATAACTGTTTTGATGAGTAGAAGTCTTCCTGCAAAGGATAGTGACTTAACACTCCACGAGTTGAATTTTGCTCTAATCTGTTGAATCAGAGTCTCACAGTTGGCTAGTGTTAGTTTCTTGCTGCAGAGCGGGACACCTAGATATCTTACAGGGAGGATTCCATTAGGCATGCCAGTTGAAGCTTTGATTGTATCAATTTCAGCCTGAGACAGTCCTGAAGCAAAGAAAGATGATTTCTGTCTACTAACTGCAAGACCAGATCGGAGCTCAAAGTCATGTAGCACTTGTAGAACGTTTTGAGCCGAGTTGACAGAACCATCTATGAAGATGAGGAGGTCATCAGCGAAGCAGAGATGGGTCAGCCGAGAGGAGGAGCATCTGTAGTGGTATTTAATCTTCATCTCGGCAGCCGCCTTGTTGAGCATGTGAGAAAGAACATTCATTGTTATAACAAAGAGGTAAGGTGATAGAGGATCTCCTTGCCTAAGACCTCTCTTCCCCTTGAAATAACCTTGCACAGTTCCATTATAACCAATCATGAAGCTTGTTGTGCAGATACAAGCTCGTAACCAAGTAAGAAGCTGACTAGGAAGAAGAAGACCTTCAAGGCAGTTAAAGAGGAACTCCCAAGAGAGAGTGTCAAAAGCTTTTGCAATGTCCACTTTTATAGTGATCTTCTTAGCACCATTTCTTCTGTGGTAACCGTTTACTAGTTCCCCCGCAAGAATTGTGTTTTCCATAATTAATCTGTTCTTAACAAAGGCTGTCTGATTCGGTACAATCAAAGCAGGTAGTATTGGCTTAATCCTCCGAACCAGAAGTCGGGCTATAACCTTGTATAGAGTGTTGAGACAACTTATGGGTCGGTAATGAGAGATTGAGGAAGCTCCCGGGTGCTTAGGGACCAAGGTAATGATAGTGGAGTTTGTTGAAGTAGGCAAGAACGAAGAGGTGAAGAAGTGAGTAACAGAATCAATTGTTTCCTGACCCAGAAACCCCCAAGCTGATTTAAAGAAAGCAGATGTAAGACCATCAGGCCCAGGTGCTTTGTTGGGGTTAAGCTTAAAGAGCAGTTTAGTGATTTCCTCGGTAGTGGGAATAGAAGTCATCTGTTGAAGTTGGAAGGTGGAAGAAGAGTAGTGGATCAGCGACTCAAACCAAGTAGGGGGGGAGTATTGTGCTGGTGGAGTGAGGGTGGAAGGACCAAAGATGGTCTGAAAGTGAGCAATCGCATGAGCACTCATCAATCGAGGGTCTGAAATGACAGTTCCTGAAGGGAGGATAAACGAACGAATTGCATTATAGCTGGTTCTGGTCTGGAAGATGCGAAAAAAGTAGGAAGTATTTTGATCTCCTTCATGTAACCAGTTAACCCGCGACTTTTGACGGAAGTAAGCTTCTTCAATTCCCCGTAGGAATGCCCATTTCTCATGTAATTGTCTCTCATGTAGAAAGTTTTCAGGAGTGGGAGATTCCAGCGCTTGTACCTGCACAACTTGCAACAAACGGTTAGCATCTAAAACTCTCACTTGAATATTGGAATAGTTCTCTCTATTTATTTGTTTTAACACTCCTTTTATGATCTTTAATTTCCAGCAAAGCTTGGTGAGGTTCTCAGCCACGCTCCCAAGCTCCCTCCATGCCTCAGAAACCGTTTGGTAAAAGAGCGGGTGCTTAATGAGATAGTTAAAGAAACGGAAAGGCTTGGTTCCAAATTGGGGTAGTTGGTGGGATAGGTTAGTAAGACAAGGGCTATGGTCAGAGAATAAAGGAGGAAGAAAATAGGAGGTTGCATTAGGGAAGAGGGTAATTAAGGTTGAGTTGACTAGAAGACGATCAAGCTTTTTGGCTATGGGATAATCAGGTTGGTGGTTGCTCCAGGTGAAGACAGGGCCTTGGTAACGGAGATCAAAAACTCCAAGTTGTTGCAGGCAGTCTCTAAACTCAGTCATTTGGGCAGAGTTGACATTTACTTCGAGCAAAGAGTGCTCTGAGTGGTGGGCAATTTCGTTGAAATCACCTCCAATCATCCATGGCATGGACTGTAGGGATAAACTTTGGTGGATTTGTAGCAAGTCGATCCATAAATCAGAGCGTTCTGCTCTAAGATTTGCAGCGTAAACTGCCGTGTAAACAAGCGGTGAAGCCAATGGGAAGTGGACCTCACAAGTGACTGATTGACGGGTCTGCTGCAACACGTGTACCTTTACATCATCCTTCCATATAATAATGATTCTCCCATCCTCATCTGAGGGGTGGTTCGATATGAAATTCCAACCTCGACATATAGTAGACAAAAGAGGGCTAAGATTATGATCTTTAATATGGGTTTCCAAAATAACACCAAAAGAAGGCTGATTAATAGTAAGCCAATTTATAAAAGGGGTGTGCTTGCTCGGATCATTTAGACCTCGAACATTCCAAAAAAATAGTTTTGCACACATCAAAAGTGGAGTAGGGACTCTTCATGAGAAATTGAAGAGTCAGTAAGAGCCAAAATGGAGAACGGGTTAGGGTTTGTGTTTAGGGATGGGGATGAGTTCAGGGTTAAAGAAGAACATGTTAAAGAGTGAGGAGGAGAATCAAATGATGGGTCAGAGCGGGATCGTTTTAGAGAATTTCGTTGAGGGGTAAGAACAAAAGAGGAAACATGAGGTTGGATTTGAGTAGAGCATGCTTTTGAGGGGCTAGAAGGTTGAGATTGAGAGGCTAAAGAGGGGAGGGATTAGAGGATGTTTTAGGAGCAAGGAAAGGGGGGACCGAGCCAAAAGAGGGGGAAGGAGGAATAAAACCAGGTTTAGGAAGTACTGAGGGCTTAGAAGTTTTTAGAGGGGTACGAGTTTTGAGGGGAGGCTTAGGAGGGGTAACGTTGATGTAAGAGGAGCAGTAGAAGGGACATGATAAACTTTGGGGGCAGAAGAGGGAGGGGTAGAAATTTGAACAACATGGGTACTTTTATCAACACGCGGTTTAGGATTGGTTTTGGGAGTTTGGATAGTTGGCTTTGCTGGAGGAGGAAGTAAAAGACAGTTTTTAGTAATGTGACCCATCTCATTGCAGTGAGAGCAAGATGGCGGCAGCCATGGATAAGTAACCATTACTTCCACAACTTCTCCAGATTGTCTGTGAACTCAACAACGTCTGGAAGAGGTATCGTTAAATCCACTTCAACTTTGACATGAGCTAAGGTGAGACTGACTAAATTTTTTGTGAAATCATCAGTCTCTTTTGGTTCACCCACAAGTCCTGCTACCAGACTGAGTCCTTCCTGATGACGCCAGGTCCAAGGGTACCCCTGTCAAGTGAGCCCATATTTGCATCGACTTAAAGGAAGGCAAGTTAGTGGTCTGATTAGAGTTCCATTGCCTCGTGTGAAACATTGAATCTCCCACATACCAATAACCTTTTTCGAGAATCTTCTGCTTTAAGTAGTCACTTTGAATTCTTACCAAAACAGTTCTTGTGAAGGTATTGTTGTGAATCTCGAGTTTCCTTCCTTTACCCCACATATGGTTTAACACACTTTGAATCTGACTGTAGGGTGGAGGTCTCCCATTGAAGATACATACAATGAAGTCTTTGTGAAGGTCTGCCCCTTTCTGAAAGACCTCATCAGGGATAAGTACTGAAGGTCTTCCACGGGCTGAGATGGTGACATGAGCTAAGCGTCGGAGGGTTTTGTCTTCAAATCTACGAATCTTTTCTACTAAGGTGGGAGTATGGTTAGTCGGATTGAGGAGCATAGGGTTGAAGTTTAGGAGGAAAATCGAACCAGGCACATCAGATGGGATAGGTAAGATAGGGTTAGGGTTTATGACTGGTAGAGTTGGGGGTGGGATTGAGTGAGAGATGGGTTGGTTGGCCATAGTGGTAGTAAGACTGGTTTTAATAGCAACCTCCGAGGTAGCTTTGTTAGTTTGCAGGGGAGAGCTAGATTGAGGAGCCAGCACAGTGAATGAAGCCTCTTTGGCTACAGTAAGAGAGACAGATTCAGATCCAGGGTGTACCAGTATAGTATCAGCTTGAACCCATTGTGATATCACTTTCCATGCCAAAAGGAGAGGCATTGGAAACAGTTTTGTGTTTGTGGGAACTGAGTCTTCAGAGACAGTGACTACAGTACAAGGAGAAGAGGAAACAGAGGGAGAAAGAGGAGGGAATTGAGTTAGGGAAAGATGGGAAGGAGGGTCAGGAGGGTCTGGAGGAAGGGGTAGGATGCTCTTGTTACCAACGGCAAGAAGCGGCGGAGGAAGACCGGGAACACGGCGGCGAGGCGACGACCAAGGGTTTGACATCGGGAAACGAGTCAGAGAGCTTTTGACTTTTTTAGGTGTTTTTCTCGTCGCAAGTTAGCTGGAACGTTCACCTATATTATCTTTCTTCGACAACTTAGCAAGAGTCAAGAAATTTCAAGGTCATAGCTAAAGGAAAAGCAGAAGAGATTAATTTATTTAAAAAGACGACAATACAAACTGAAAATATTTAGCTAGACACTGAAGATAGAATTAAATGAGGGATTGAATGATGAGTAGTGGGGGATGAGGGGAACGTTAACTAAACCTAAACGGAAATTTGCATAGTTAGGAATAAAATAAATTGAAGCGATGAAGGAGATGAAAGTGTTCATAGCTGTTGGAAGGGTTGTGTGGAGTTTACTTTAGATGATCCAGTCTAAATTTTGCAACCCAATAGATTAGGTCAGATTTTGATGTTTGTTGAGGACGTGTCAAAATTGAGTACTTTTATTTGTGGGTTTTATTTGGCGACGTGGACAAGTTAAGAGATGAGCATATTCAACTTTTAGTATTGTAAAATGTTTTGTTTTAGCTTTAAGAAAATTTTCTTGATTTTTCCGGTTTAAGTTTCTAAGGGATGGTCTTTTCTCTTGCTAGCGTTAGCCTCATGGAGTTGATTCATGTAACTCAGTAGTTTTGGTTCCTTATGTGTTGTTTTAAACATTTTTAAACAGTAGGTAACAATTACATCATCATATCACCATCATATAATTACTTGTAACATATCCGATACTGATGAACAATTCTACATGAACAATTCTACGGATAATTTGTAATGCTTCCACAATGAATTTATTTCTGAAACAACATCTTCTCTTTCCACGGTCTATGACTGTTCTGTCTGAAATACTCTCGAATTTATGATAAATTTTCCATTCTATAATTGGTAAAAATTGCAACGTCTAGAATTTGAATTATAAAATTAGCTGTAAAAACTTGGGAGATTTGCTAAAAACAACCTAAAATTTCAATCTAAACCTAAAAGTGTACCCCAATTTCAATCAAATGCAAAACCAACCTACAAGGGTGGTAAAAGTACTATTTAACCCTTATGACCAAACAAAAAACAGAAGTGTATTTTACGTTTCTATCCTTTGTTAGTCTACACGTAACAGAAAGAAGTCTACATAAATGTAGACCTCATACGAAGTCTATTCACTCGGTAGACTTGTTATGTAGTCTACACCATAATTTATTTAATAATTTAATTTTAAAAATCTATAAAAATAATTGTTGTAATATTTTTAACTAATCATTAATATAATGGATAATATGAAGTAAAAAAAATAAAATTTCATATAATTAAACACTTTTAAGGAACATTTAGGGTTTGAGATTTTTGGTTAAGGGGTTCGTAGACATATTATAAAGTCTACATATATGTAGACTTTCTAAGTAGTCTACTCACAGTTTAACCTAACCGGATTTAACCAATATAATTTGATGATCAAATAAAAAATTACGGTTTGAGATTTGTGGTTAAGGGGTTCGTAGACATATTATAAAGTCTACATAGACGTAGACCGTTTTTTCAGTCTACACACAGTTTAACCTAACCGGATTTAACCAATATAATTTGATGATCAAATAAAACATTTACGGTTTGAGATTTGTGGTTAAGGGGTTCGTAGACATATTATAAAGTTTACATACATGTAGACCTTTGTTTTAGTCTACACACAATTTAACCTAACCGGATTTAACCAATATTTAGGGTATAGTAGATTTACAGTAAAGTTTACTTATATGTAGACGTCTATTTCAGTCTACATTAATTTGTGTTTACCAAAATAAATTATTTTAAAATTAAAATTAACTAAGCGGGAAGTGAAAATGAATTTTGGAGCCTATTTTTTCCATATTGGCGCCAATATTTAGGGTATAGTAGACTTACAGTAAAGTCTACTTATATGTAGACGTCTATTTCAGTCTACAGTAACCAATTTAACCTAACCAAAAAATTACACAGTATATAAATACTTTTTTAGGGTTTTCTGGTAAAAAGAATCCTAATCATGCCGTTTAGATCTGAGGCGGTTTAGGGGGCGATTTCCGGTGAGATTTCCGGTGAACCCTCTCGGAATCACCATTCACCACCACGACTATCACCACTATCCTCTCTCATCCTTCAGCCATCTCCACCTTGTCTCCTCCTCATCTCATCCTCGTCACCACCACCACTCTCCGCCTCGTCTCCTCCTCATCTCCACCATTACTTTCCGCCTTGTCTCCTCCTCATCTCCTCCTCGTCATCACCATTACTCTCCTCCTTGTCTCTCTCTCTCTTTATATGTGTTTATAAAGAGTCTCTGCATCTCTTATTGTTTTGATTAAAGTGTTCAATTTTCGTTTTAGGGTTTGTATATGTTCAATTTATTTGCTGTAAATTGAAATGCATATGTCATTGACGAAAATTGATGAAGTGTTATGAGTTAATACATGTTTGTAGAGTACAAGCATGTGTTGTGTTTTATTGATTTCTCTGGCTCTTTTTGTTGCAGGTTGCTCCCAGAATTTTACTGTAGACTACGGATTTGTAGACTTTTACTGTAGACTACGGATTTGTAGACTGTCTTATAGGTCTACATTAATTTAGACTGAATATACAGTCTAGATAGAAAAATCTATTAAAAATCTACATACAAAGGTATTGGAGAGCACAGAGTATAAGTGTAACAGTTGTTTTAATTACACTCTAATGATCATCTCTTGTTCTTGCTTCAGGGAGTATATGTTCCTTGTTTACCACGTAGCAACAAACAAAAACGTGTGGACTTGTTCTACTCTAGCTGGTGCATTGGACCAGGTAAAAATCACTTTGTAATTATTCAAACATTGAAATAACATAGCTTAATAATGTTATATATCACTTTATGCAGTGGAGTCAAGAAGAGACGATGGAGTAACAAGTGCATGTGAAGTGATTTTGTTTCACCATGAAGACATGGGGATACCAAGGGAGATTGCAAAGCTTGGAGTGAGACGAGGAATGTGGGGAGCAGTGAAGAAGATGGAACTTCAATTTTGTTTGAAACTTTAATGTTGTTTGAAACAATTTTGTTTAAGAGACCCAAAATGGGGTTGTGGGATAATCATGCTCTTGTGAAAGTTTTTTATTGGTTATCCCACTGCTTCTTGTCAAGTATAGAGCAGTGTTGGTCTTGAGTTTTAGAAGACCAGAAGCAAAGAAAAAAAAGGATGCCTTTGGTATAATAATAAAAAAAAAATTAACACATGCATAATAAAACATCCATAGCAATAAGACAACTCATAAGTTCGACACATAACACTAACACATCTATAGTTTTTCACCACCCATTCTCTGTATACAATGACTAATTGAGCCATCTTCTGCAAAAAAAAATACGGTTTACATAATTAGCAAACATTAGAACTCAAAGTAATAGAAAAAGTAAGACCAACGATTTTAACAAAAGTTCATCAAATAAGACAACATCCAAAGCGACAATACAGTTGATAAGTTAAAGACATAAGACATAAGACAACATCCAAAGCAATAAGACACCATCCTAAGCAATAATACAATTGATCAATTCAACACATAAGAGATAATACATAAGACAACATCCAAAGCACTAAGACAACACTGGTTTAACTTGGACAGTTTGGATGTGACCTGGTTGTTTGCACTGTGACAATTAACGTAGACTTACTAATATGTCTACAAATGTTCCTAGTAATATAGCAAAATCAAAAGTATTATACTTTCATAATTACAACAGTTTTTCTATCCAAAATCACTCAAACCCATTAGGATTAACTATTACACACTTTCAAACGAAAAAATTGTGAAAACATTTAATGCATAGTACACAAATTAACTTTTAATGTAAATTTCAAAATAGACTTCATGTTCAGTCTACAACGCTGTAGACTTTCTTTTCAGTTTACATCCGTAGACGGTCAGATAGGTCTACTGTTTGGGTTAGTTTTTGCCAATTGACTATTTTACGGGTTACTTTTTATAGTTGAAATAAAGTTGTGATTTTATTTAAGCAGACTTCGTTTCAGTCTACAACTTCAAAAAGGTTAGTTTTCGCTATTGACCAGAATTTTTCCAGGATTTGACTTTCAGAGGTAGACTAAATATACAGTCTACATATTTTAATTTTTTGAATGAGGTTAGTTTTGCAATTGACTATGTTTGACTTTTAGGGGGTAGACTGAAATGAACGTCTACATATTTGTAGACTTCGAAAGAAGTCTACTCTCAAATCCGACGAGTCAGTTTTGCATTTGACCAAAATAAAAAAATAGACTTCACGGGTAGTCTACATTTTTTTTTCCGGGAAGAGCAGACTGCATATGAAGTCTACGTATTAAAAAAAATAAATATATTTTAAAAAGTTTTAGTCAAACACAAAACTAACCTTTTCAACGCAGTCAAAATTTTGGTCAAATGCAAAACTGACCTCTTTGTAGACTTATGTTGAAGTCTACGGTTCGTAGACTTATGTTGAAGTCTACATATGAAAAGTCAAAAGTTCATTCAAATGCAAAACTAACCTCTTTTGCGTAGTCGTCTTTGTAGGTCTACGTACTTTTTCGTTTTTCTTGTCAAAGGTTAAGATGTAGACTGTCGGGGAAGGCTACATTACAAAAAAAAATCTGTTTAGTCAATTGCAAAACTGACCTGTGCGTTGACAAGTAGACTGCATTGTATGTCTACATAAGGGCGTAGACATATAAAACAGTCTACTATCGCGACACAGATCTGAGAAACGACTTAAACCATGAAAATAGTTACATTTTTGCAGTGTGAAGCTCGTTTCCAGCCTTTTCAACCGTCCAAACTCCAATATTGACCAAAATGAAACATTTTTGACGATTCACAAGTGAAAAAAACGAAATTATGAAGTTTATGATTATGAAAAGAGAGATTTTTAGATGGAAATGTAGAGGAAATGAGAGGAAATGAAGATTTGCTTGTTTAGAATTCAATTCTAAAGCTTTAAGAGATCAAAAATGGTGGTTGAAAATATTGATGATGATGGTATAGTTATAATTAAGAAGAAATGTTTAGGGTGTATTTGGTTTTTTGTATTTTTCGAAATTAATAAATAAATAAATAATAATGGCAAATTTGTAAATAATTCAAAAACTTATGGGTATTATGGAAAATTCAATGATGAATAGTAACTAAAAAAAAAAGAGGTTGGTTTGCATTTGACTTGAATTTTTAGGTTGTTTTGAAAAACACCCTAAAAACTTTTAAAGTTTAACATGTCATGGTGCTTCCACATCCTAGTTTTAATCAATGAACTAGATTTTAGCTCGCACGTCCGTACGGATATTTTGCTATTTTATAAATGTATTATATATATTATTACAAATGTTATAAATATATAATTTCAATTTTAATTGTTTTATATTGTGTAAATCTATAATATTACTGATTATATTTCTTTATTCAATATTATTAATATATAGTGATTTGTTTAAAATATTTTACTTTGTTATTAATTTCTATTACTTACTAATATATTTTTGAGTTAGGTACAATAAAATAAGCATATGAAATAATCAAATAGAGAACATTTTTCATAATATGTTTTTTCTTTAATTTATAAATTTGCATAGAATATATTTTAAATTTTATTTATTTATGTTATATAAAAGAAACATATTTAAGATCAGTTCTATTTACATTTTGTGTATAAGAAAATATACTTAACATATATCATTTTAATATTTTACGGGGATTTATTTGTTTAAATAATATAGCCTTATTTTTTAGTAAATTTTATACATAGTAGTATCTATCATATTATTTTAGTAAATTTTATTGATATATGGTATTTTTTGGATGTTATGACATTAACCTTTATTTTTTAAAAATTAAGACTTCAAAATATTAGATTGCATTAATTTTTACAATATATATAAATAGTTTTTTTCGTGGTGCATTTAAAAAAGTTATTTTTTATTAGCTATGATTTATCTTTTGTAAAATTTTCAGTATTATTATTTTGAGTTTAAATATTCATTTTCAAATTTTTATATTTTGACAAGAAAAAATTTGTAAAATTACACAACTATTTTTGAGTTTGGAACATTAGATGAATTTTAAATTTTTTTGTGACTACATCTAATCTATTATTTTATAATAAAATATTTGAATTTTTGGTACTATTTTTAAAAATTTACTCAAAGATTTTGTTATCATTTAAAATAAAAATAAATTTAAAATTAAAATTTTTATTTGTCATTAATATTTTAAATGAATTACTAAACGATCATAGTTTTCTAATAGCATATTTTTAAATAGTTATAGGAACTAAAGTTTATTATATACTATTATATTTTTGTATACAAACACTTTTAAATAATATATTATTGGAGAGTTAAAAATAAATAAAAATTTATGTATATATATATATATAAGTTTAACCTATGTTAATACATTTATTTTATATAAAAAATATTATACTGTCTACGAATTTTAGCCCATTTTACTGATGATCGATAATTTATTTAAATGAAAATTTAGAAATTTAAAAACTGTTAATTTACCTATTTAATATAATTTTATCATATTTAATTCATGTAGCACTGCTATTTTTATATAATCAAGAATATATTTAAAGATTTTATAAAAAATAGTACAGAATTTTATTTTCTTTTTTTAAATAAAATCTTAGTTAACATTTGTTTATAATAATATTATATTACTAATTATGAAATTTATTAATGTGTTATTTTCTATTAAAAAAATTAAGTAAGATTTTGTTAGATTCTTTCTCAACAGATTTATTATAATTAAAAAATGAAATTTAAATTTAGATTTGATTTATTATTAATGTAAATAATTAAATATGTCATATTAACTAATTTTTAAATAGTCCTACTATGACTTGTTAGTAGTAGATAAAATAGGACCCTAATTTAGTAGATTAAATTCTTTAAGTGTTAAAAAATGTGTCAAACAAAAGAAATAAGTTTAGATAGTCAACAATACAAATGTGATCTAGTCATGTTGAATATTTAATTTATTGCTTGCTATTCTTTTAAATAAAAAAATCATTCGAATAAATAAGTTCATAAGAGCATGATTAACCGGGGTCTCTTAAGGTGAGGTTCTAAACTTTTCTAAGAGACGTATCTTAGCTTTTAACTAAGAAAACTTAAGAACCGTCTCTTAAATAAGAACCATAAGAGCCGTCTCTTAGCGGGAAAAATGTAAAAAAAAAAAAAAAGACAAATTTTACGTTAAGAACCCCACCTTAAGAGACCCGGGTTAATCATGGCCTAAAGAGTTTTCTCCATACAGAAAATACTCAAAAATCAAAATAGTAATATACCAAAAGATGTTACGATAAATCATCAGAGTCCGCTTTTAGTATTGGAGTCGTGTGTTAACTCCATATCGAAACCGGCTTCTTCCAAAAAATGTGCAAGCATTAATATGCACTCGTAACTGGCTTCGAGGTTATGCAGAATTTGAAGGTAAAATATTGATTTTCATTTGAGAGGATTGTGATATATATATATATATATATATATATATATATATTATATATATATATATATATGTATATATTCGATTAATTTATATTTAAATTTTAGGTGATGTGAGGATTATTTTGTTGATAAAGATGAAGCAAATACAAATGTTGCAAGTACTTCAAGAGTATGAGATTCAAGTACTGGTAAGCGATAATGTCATTTTTGCTTTTAGGTTTTCATGAGAATGATTGAGAGATAATGTAGAAGTGAACAGATAGGGTTTCTTTTAGTCTCCTTTGGTATTCTTTGGTGTTGAATCTGCACACATTCATGCTCATTTTCCAGGAAAACTTGTTCTTTATGCTAATGAGAGTTTGTTTGTTTGTTGTTTTCTTGAAGCAAACAACACAAATCATTCAAGGAGAGAGCCAACGAGCGTGAAGGAGGTCTGAGAAAGCTGTTCCTGGCATCATTGTCAATGTCACTGATTATGTTCTAATTATAGTGCTCATAACACTGATTCTGTTGTTGTTTTTTTGTTATGTTTACGTTACAATTTAGAGTCAAAAAATCAGGTTATCATCAAGATTCATATGCATGCATTAGTATATTTTTCTATAATATTATATATAATAATTTTGTTGTCATGTTATTCTAAATTTATTAGTGCTAATATAATTGTGATTTGAAATATATCCATAGATTTTAAAATTATCTTTTATTGGTGTATAAAATGTATAATTTAATTATATATACAAAAAAAATTAATATTGTAATAATGTTTTTAGAACAAATAAAATAGTATCTTGGGTACCCATGGGTAAACCTATACCCTATTGGGCTGTTTTCTGGGTTTAATTTTCAACCTTAGTGTTTCTGGGTTTTCGCGGGTTGGATATAAACTGGGTTGGGTTATTTGTGGGCTGGGCTGGGCTGGGTTATTTTACCCTACGTTAACATCCCTACTCAAAATAGTAATATACCAAAAGATGTTACGATAAGAAAATAACCATATTATATAAACATCATAACAGACCGGTTTAATCATATAAAAATCAAAACCCTAAACACAACCTTTTCGATTCCCACCACCGCTTCATCCTCTCCACACTTCGTCTTCTTCGTCGTACCTGAACCTGTCGATAATGCCGAAACTGAATCGCCGAGATGAACTGCGTCTACGTAGACACGAATCTCGACACTCGTCTCGTGATTCTCGTTCACAACAATGAAACCATCTCCGATTTCAAAGGTTAGAGAACCCCACTAACTCTCTCAATCTCTGCACACACACCATTGAATCTCATGGTTGTGGTTTTTGCATGTAGAGAAACTACGCAAGGAGCACCAACAATGCTTCCCGAAACTTGGAGAGATCAATAATCTCTGCGGTTAAGGTAACGTAACGTCTCTTTGAATGTTTAGGGTTTAGTAAAGAACTAACTTAAGGAGTGGTTTTTGTTTTGTTTCAGGTTCAATGTCAGAATACATTGGGTCTCCTTTTAGATTATCACTTGCCAGATTCTATGTACTTGAGTATGGCTTTCCAGGGTGTCAGTAATAACTGTTGGTTTGTTTTTGTCGATGCTGCCGTGAGTGGTGTTGACAAGTGTGAGCTAATGGATGATGCTGATGGAAAGTGGTTCAGACCATGAGCTAGTGATTGAGAAGAGCAAGGAGATTGCTACTGATTCCCTTGGAGAAGATTTGGGAGCTCAAGTAGTTGAGAAGAGAACAAAGAAGAGGAAGCTGAGAAGTGAGAAGAAACCTTCAGTTGATCCCCAGTCATGAGTTGCTTGAGAAAAACAGGGAGATTGCAACTGATTCTCTGCTTTTAGATGGGTATACCAAGAAGCAGATTCCTGAAGAAGATTTGGAAACTCGAGTAGTTGAGAAGGCGAGAAAGAAGAGGAAGCTGAATACTTTGGATGGAGAAATAAGTCTGAAGAAACCTTTGGTTGATGTTGATGTTAGTCATGAGCTATGTGGAAATGTTGCTTCTGAATCTTCACCGAGAGAAAAACTAGATGTTATTCTTACGAAAACAGCAGGAAAAGGTAACCTCTTTTTTTAGTTATATGGTATAGATAGTGATTTCTTTTATACTATGAAGTCGTAATAATATTTCTGACTCTGTGTAGAGATTGAGATGGGGGAGAAATCTGTCGAAGATTTGGGAGGAGATAAAAACGGAGAACATTGATCTGGCGAGCCACCCGGCAAATCTTTTGGACACTAACAGTGAGTTGACAACCAGCGAGATACAGAGAAGAAAAAAGGCGGAAAAGGAGATCAGAAGATGACATCAATCAGTCTTCTGCTACTGCTATGGTGAGCGAGATAAACATACTTCCTGCAACTATAGATCGTGTTGATGCAGCTTCTGAATCTCTTCCAATCTCAAGAGGCAATCCTCTTTCAGAAGCAAGTCAGAAAAGGTAATTTCAGGTCGTTGCTATCTAGGTTCAGTTCTCGGATAGATTGTATTATTAATCATAATGTTATTGGTGATTCTTGTAGAAAATGATATGGCTGAGAATTCCTGTCGATGTAGCAAGAGATAAAACTGAAACTGACAATCTAGAGGGTCACACGGCAATTCATCTGGACTCTAACAATTTAGAGAAAGAGACAAACAAAAGCTCAGAAGATGACATCATTCAATCTTCTTCTGCGGCTGCTGCTACTATTATAACTTCAAGAGATATTGTGAATCAGATAAATGAAGTCCTTGCAAATGTAGATCCTGAATCTCTTCCAATCTCAAGAGGAGAGAATCTTGATAATCATTTTGCAGAACCAAGTCAGATAGGTATTCCAGTTTGTTACTGAAATTCATTTCCTATGCATAATGCATTCTTCGTGGTAATTTCTATTATCAACTGATAATGTTTTTGTCGATTCTGTGTAGACACTGAGATGGTTGGGAAATCTGTCGAAGACGTTGGAAGAGACAAAATTGAAACTGATATTATAGAGAGCCGCTCAGAAAATCATTTGGACACTAACAGTGAGTTGACAACCACACCAGACACAGAGAAGAAGAAAAAGCGAAAGAAGAGATCAAAAGATGACATAAACCAATCTTCTGTTTCTGCTGCTATTACAACTTCAATGAATATTGTGAATGAGATAAATGGAGTTCCTGCTAATGTAGATCCTGTCAATGCTACTCCTGCATCTCTTCCTATGTCAAAAGGCACCTTTGCAGAATCAAGTGAAAAAGGTAATTTCAGTTCTTTGTTGGACTTTAATTTTTCGGAATCAGATCTCTACTCGTAATGTTATTGTTGACTCTCGGCTGAGTTTTGTATGCTCAAGCATGTCACAGTGAGTGTTTCGATCAACTTAATATGTATAATTGCTTGTGTAGGAAATGAGATGGTTGAGAAGATTGATGATGATGTTGGAAGTGGAAAAGCTATACCAAGTGCTGCAGAGAATATCCAGACCATTAAGGTTGAAATAGATGATGCTGATGATGCTAAATCTGTAAAGTCTACTAAGAACAAAAAGTCAAAAAGAGCCAAGGACCCCAGCTAAAGAAGATACTGAGTTTGCTTTCTGGTGGACAGAATGTTGAACCCATGGAAGCTGTAGATGGAAAAGGGACTGATGATGTTATCAGAAATGTATTAGATTCTTTGCAGGAAAAGAATGGAACTGAGGAAACTCTGGACAGAACTGAGAAGAAATCAAGCAAGAAATCGAAGAAAAACACTCTTCAAAAGTTGTAGAGTCCCAAGTTTTTTCAGTTGAGGTAAACAATGCTGCCATGGAGGAGACTCCTCTCATCAACAACCCGAAATACAGTGACGCATTATTCCACGCCAGTTAAGAAAGATGCTGAGAGGGATGCTTCATTTTTGAAAAAGAGTTCTGGAGATTGCGGATGATAATAGCCTTTCCAAGAAAATTCCAGTAGAGAAGGTTGATATGGGAGATAATTTTGGTTCCAGCCCAAATCAAGAGAAGCAAGATCAAGTGGCTGGTGGGGCTAAATCTAAAAAAGAGAAGAAGAAGAGGCTTGATCTTCAACCAAGTGGTTCCATTGCGGGTTCAGTGAGCTCAGTGAAGCCGAAAGAGAAAAAATCTAGAGGTCAGCAACCAGCTAGTTCAGGTGCTAGTCATTTGCAGTCAGTGGTTAAGAGTGGACGCAGTGGATCAGTGAAAACCAACTGTCAGCAGCAAGAACAAGATGTGAAGAAAAGCCTCTAAACCGGTCGCAGTGGACAACAGAGGAAGACAAATTTCTTCGAGAATGCTGAGAAGTGGTAATTCGTCAGAGGATGATATAAGAAGACTTCTAATGTCTCCACCAAAACACCATCAGATTATTCATCAGATAATGATAGTGATGTGACTTCTATGTCTAGGAAGCAGCAAGGTAACCAAACCATATGAATCCCAAAATAGCATAATATGCTCTTTCTTTCTCTAGCGATATGCTAAGTTTTCTAATGGTTGATCTGGGCAGGAAACAATGTGGCTGGAGGAACAAATAAGTAAGTGAGAGACCAGTTAGTGGTATTATGTTTCATACTTAGCTATATATATATATTGCTCATAGAAACTTGAGTCTTGTGAACACAGTTTGAGGAGCCTACAAGATTTGCTGCAGTAAGATCAAGCGAGTTACAAGAAGGCTTAATTACATGCTCAGTCACAACCCGATATAATGATGACTCTGCCGTAGATTGCGTCCCAGATAGCCAAGCGTCTAAGTTTGAGTGAAGTTAAAAATAAACCTGAAAAGCTTCAAAAAGTTACTGGTTTGTTTTTTTCTCTCCGACATTTATGTCTGATCAAAGAGCTTCATGCTATTTCTCGCTTCTGTAACCTTACTTGGATGATGTGTTATTGTCTCTCTCTTTCAAGTCAAGTCAATACAGAATTAATACAAAATAGCAGATGTAGCTTGGCATAAAAAATCCGTGAAATCCGAACTGAACCCAAACCGAAAATCCGATCCGTCATCCGGTCTGAAATGTAAAAAATACCCGAATGGATCTTATAAGTGTCACAAATCTATCGCCGAACTCGAATTGTTATTAACTGAACCCGAATGGTTAACCCAAAAATTTTGAAAACCGAAAATCTGAAAAAATATCCGAAAGAAACCGATCTGAATATCTAAATTAATATACAATATAAATATTATAAAAAATAAATATATACTTCAGATATTGAATGTCGTATTTATTTTGATATGATATCTAAACAATTAATATTAAATTTTAAATAAGTACCTTAAATACTCAAATTATATATAAATACGTATATATTTCTTATGTTTTTGCTTTTAAATTTTAGATTTTACTTCGGGTATATTCCGAACAGATCCGAGATAACTCGAATCCGGACAATATATGAGTTTTTAGGATGTGATACAAAACTGATCTGAACCAATGTGTAATCTGAATATGATTCCGTATTTGCCAAATTATCTAAAATGAAACCTAGGAAATGTTATAAAATAGAAACCGAAATCCGAAAAATCCGGTCCGAATGCCAACGATTACCCGAACGCGCATGCTACTAGGCAGATGTTCACAAATATACAATGAGAAAACCGGGTTTTTGATCTGGTTCTTGATAAATCAGACCACAGGGAAGTGGGTAAACGGTTCGACCGGTGGTGTTAGGTTTTTCTTAACAGAATCTCTCTGTGTCGTTTTTCCTGTCGTCGAGAGTTTGTTAGAGAGACAAGTGGTTCTGGGGTTTATGCAGTTTCGAACTCAATCTCTTCTTATTCAAATCACAAAGCTTAGTTCTTGATTGTTGCAGAAACCAATCGAGAATGAGTAGTGCGTCGACATTGAGTTCAATTTGCTTCGAACAAGGAATGCTGGTTAAAGGTTTTTGTTCTCAAATTCACAACTTTTTGTAATTCCAGTTTTCATATTGTTTATGCAAATGTGTTTTCACTTTCAACTAATATTAGTTTTCTCTGTTTCCAAAAGGGTGAAAAGGAAGATTCAAGATAAGCGAGTGAAACGAGGCCATCTCGATGAGCTTCAGAGTTTCAGCCAATAGCTCTGAAAGAACATTCGTATTGCTTCTTGGGCAAGTGGCTACACTGGTGCTGAGTTTATACATTCTATGCTTCAAGTTTAACTTTCATTTGAATCTTGCTTGTCAATGGATATCTTTTGATTTTAAAACGACCCAATGGTATGCATCTCGTTAAAAGTGTGTGGCTTTATGGTATTTGCATCTTGTTTAGCATATGCAAACTCTAAGTTAGCTTTTTATGTCAACGGTTGTTTAAGGTTCTACAATTTACATGTCAAAGACTGAAAGTTCCAATGTTTTGGTTTTTAACCAATTGATTTGGAACCTTTTTTAATGGAATGGCAGATCGGTTAGGCTTCTTGCAACCACCCGCATTTCGGTGTCACTCTCATGACTGCAGATAGAAAAGCTGGGCAGTCTATGGATAGCGTTTTCCCTCACCTGAGAGCTCAAGTATAAGTGGTTTCTTCTACCTGTTCAATGATACTTTGTGATGACGCATTGTTATCAATGCTGATTAAAAACCGTTTTCTTTCTGTCATCAGAAACTACCTAGATTGATTTCAGTAAAGGATGCAGATTTCTCTACTGTGGATGCTGTTTTCTGCCTGTTTGCCTCACGGAACTACCCAGGTCCGTCTACTCTTTGACTCTTTCATTTCAACTTTGGTTTCTAACGGTGAGTGTGTATTTCTCACAGGAAATCATCAAGGGACTTCCCACGGCTTTAAAATTGTTGAATCTTCAGCGTAATGCTCTAAACATATGTTCTGTTAATCTTTTTTCTTCCTGTATTATGCTTATATAAAGAGCGCTTTCTCTAGGACTTCCGGTTGCGTGACATCTCTGAATATGAAGAATGGTATGGTCAGCCACACAAGGCAGTAGAACTACAGGTACTTTCTCTTGAGAGTTATTGCTTTGATTGTTGGTCTTCTGAGTTCACAATGTTTACACCTACTGAGTCTCTTGCTTGGTTTCAGAAAGAAAGTTGCGTATGCTTAACAGAGTTACTAAGGGATGACATCAAAAAGGCTCGCCTTGTGGCTTAATCCAGGCTGTTATCCAACTTCGGTTCAGCTTTCCCCCTTGTTCCTCTACTAAAGGTTTCTTTTTTCCTTTTCCTCTAATCAGATTCTCTTGTCTTCAATTCAACTACTCTAGATAATGTGCTGGTTTTGGTGGCAGGCAAATCTCATCAAATATGAAAACATTATCATCGACGCAAAATCTGGTGTTAGTGGAGCAGGTTTGAGCTTAGTTGCACTCATTATCCATGAAAAAAATGAATGCAGTTGAAGAGTGTCTCTAACTTCTTTACTGATTATGATATTTTTCCATCAGGACCGTGGTGCTAAGGAGGGCGAATCTTTACTCGGAGATAGCTGAAGGCATATCTTCTTATGGTGTCACACGGCATCGCCATGGTATATATTCACAAACTGATTGTCACAAATAAGTATAAAAATGTATTGAGTTCAATATTTCTTAATTATGCTTACAGTTCCTGAAATTGAAACAAGGGTTATCTGATGTTGTACAATCAAAAGTAACAGTCAGTTTTACGCCGCATCTCATGCCAATGGTACAAACAATCTCAAGCCTCTTCTCTACAGTTTTCAGTAAATCATTAAAACTGAACCTCATTGTTTGAGTAGATCCGCGGAATGCAATCGACTTATATATGTGGAAATGGCTCCTGAGTTAGAACAGAAGACTTATACCAGCAGTTAAGATCGTCTTATGAGGTAATGGTTCACCCTTTGTGTATAAAGCCAAGTCAGCTACTAGTTTTGTTTTACTTATGTTTCAAAAAACGCTTTTGTAGGAAGAAGAATTTGTCAAAGTGTTGGAGAAGGAGTTGTTCCTCGGACACACAATGTTAGAGGATCCAACTATTGTTTCATGAATGTGTTCCCTGATCGTATACCTGGACGAGCTATCATAATCTCAGTTGTAAGCTATGCATAACCCTTCATCATCTGCTATAAACGTATAGTGTCTATAAAAAGAGTGTATTTATCTTTTGGTGTGTGTTGCAGATTGATAATCTTGTGAAAGGAGCTTCAGGGCAAGCGTTGCAGAATCTAACATAATGTTAGGAATACCCCGAAACAATGGGAACTTCTACACCAGCCTCTTTTCCCTTAAAGTGATGAGCGTTTAAAACGGTAAAAGCAACTTCTTTTCTTGTGTCTAGAAGATTTCATCCGTCCTTAAGTTTGTTTCTACTCTTTTTTATCTTCAAAGGATTGTTCTAAGCACGATGTGGCTGTTACGACGACAGTGTGGTTTTGTTTTATGATTCATTTTAAAGACTAAAACCTCTTCTCTTACCATTAATATACAATTGGTTTTGTTTTTCTTTGTTAATTTCGTTACAGAACTGGTTAATGTTAGTCCTCATCCTCTTAATCCATATTTTCAGAACATAACGTAGACTTTCACATTATTTTAAAACGTATAACCAAATAATTTACTTTGTAATGAGAACATGGTCGATGATTATTCAAACCTCACATTCCTCGTGACATGGTTCGAATAGGTCCGTAATCACTTTTCTTCTTCCTCAGTCACTTTGACTGTCACGTGTATAATCTCTTGCATTGTGATGTAATCGAATGCATATGTTGAATACAACATGAGATTAAGAAAATGAATTAGCATAGGTTGATGCGTTAATAGCCAAGATTGACATAATAACAGCATCAAAGAAGCAGCAAGAGTACACAATATTGGTTTTTGTTGAATTATTTTTCAATTTGGTCTCTATATTCACCCAGTTTCTTTTGTTTGTTATTTCCTGATGTGGAAGATAATTGATTACATTCTTGTTTACAAACGTAGTTTTTGTTCAATTGATTACATCTCCATTCCACGAATACAGACGTTTTGAAAAATTTATTCGTTTTATAAAGATGGAAATTTTGTTTGTTCACTGCAATTTTTTTAATTTGTTTACCGTTTTTTGGTCAATTAATTAAAATAATTATAGTTGAAATAAATTGAATTTTATAAAACTTATTTATTATTTTTATTTTAAGTTATAGATTTTTTTTTAAAAGTGTCTGGAAACTAGGCTTGGCAATCAGGGTTCCAATCAGGTTTCGGTTCGGATCATTTGGATTTCGAATTTTTGGGTTTATGAATTTCAGCCCCATTTAGATATTACGAAAATTCGGGTCGGATTTAGTCGGGTTCGGTTCGAGTTTAGTTATATGTTTAAGATCTGGCTGAACCCGAAATAGTTTTGGTTTCAGATACTAATTGGGTTATCGATTCTAAACATACTAATTTATACTTG
Organism: Moricandia arvensis; assembly: GCA_905132765.1. Taxonomy (NCBI): domain Eukaryota; kingdom Viridiplantae; phylum Streptophyta; class Magnoliopsida; order Brassicales; family Brassicaceae; genus Moricandia; species Moricandia arvensis. The sequence goes on from CAJHQP010005495.1 coordinate 24,447, forward strand.
ATGAAACTCAATATATTTTAATATTTCAAAAATGTATATTTTGATTTCTTAAACCATATCACTGTCATTCAAAATGTTTTTTTGAAACTCGTATATCAATCATACGAGAATTGTCGTTGAACTATATACGTGACAACATTAAAATGTATGACAAAAAAAAATCTTGTAGAATGAAAATCATACATAATGAAACATAAATAATTAAAATTAACAACTAATAACTATACAAACGTAAGAAACATTATTTACACTTAAAACATTAAACTTGAAAATAAATTTATTCATAACTAAACTTCAAATGCAATGTCAACATAAAAACATTAATATTAATCAAATAAATATATATTAGACTAAGTATTTGAATTAATTATTGATGTAACAACTAATTTATATAAAAATAACTAATTTAGGTACTCAACAATATTTTATATGTATTTTTATAATAAACCGAATTTAAAATAATAATTATACACTTAAAATTTACACTTAATTGTATATATACATCTATATATGAAAGTCGGAACAGAGTAGATATTTGAATCTAAATTTTTTAGTATTTGTGATTTGCTTCATTTTTAATGGATATTAATTTTTAATATTTACTTTTTTTGAAGAATTACCGATGTTCGGATTTTCTGCATTGAAACGAATAACGAATTGATAATTCAAGTTTTGCATCCTCTTCATTTGGGTAACTCAATCTTTGGATTGTTTGTATTTTGTGACTGTCTTCAAGCTATATGAAAGATCATTGAGAGACTGAGAATCTTGTGTTAGCTATTTTTGCAGTGAATATAAATCATCAGTAGTTTAACCAAAAACAAACGTCGCACCTTTAAAAATCCTTGCATAGATACCATGCCTGGTATAAAAAATACATCTATCGACCATCGTCGAATTACTTTCGCCACTACTCAATGATTGACACTACAATGATTGGATTATACACCAATAAGATAAAGCATTTCTATAGGTCAAGGAAGGTTAATTTCGTCTTTCCTGAAACTACTAATATTGAATATGAATTTTGTTTCCTTCTCGTATAATACAAGTCCATGCCAAGATCTACTTCTAACATAACCACAACGTCCACTCAAGAAACCGACAAGTGCCTCCCGAAGTAAGAAAATGAAGCGTTGGAGCTTAAGATTATCGTTTCTAATCATTGTGATCTTTATTTCCTCCGGCCTCATTTCTCCTCAGGCGGCCGTAAGCTTTCTATCACGACGGCGACGCAGGAGAGATTCAAGAACGGTTCCAGCGACTAACAATGGTAACGGAAGTGAGCACCCGGCGGGAAGTACAAGCAGTTGTACGGAGTTTCCCTTAAAAGAATTCCCAGCGGTCCAAACCCACTTCACAACAAATGATACGTAACATATTATTTTAAGTTTCAAAAAAAAAACATATTATTTCATTTATGCTTTTTGATGAAAAAACTTGCATTTCTCGTCTCAACATATGATGTTACGAGTCACGTGTGATAGACCCTGCACACAGAAAATTATGTATCAGTTGATTGTCTTTTTGTATTAATTTATGGATCGTTAATAAGTATATTTTTTTGACTAAATTAATAAGTATCTTCCATATGCTAGTTATCAGAGGTAGTAATTTTTAATGTCTTTGTCCAACTCAAATAGTTTAATTTGCGGTATCCGCATGCAGTTTTTTTTATAAGTTTGTCAGTTGTTACTACGAATCAATGTAGACAATGTTTCGTCATAAAAACTAGACTATTTAAAACTTCAAAAAAAACTCGAATAGTTAATTAGAATTGATCAGTTAAAAATATTTTTTGATCAGTCAACATGTATATATGAACACAATGAACAGAAGAAGAAATATATGTCATCCATTCACCAAACAGTATGATTTAATTATAGATTGTGGACTTTAATAACATAAAACAGTTTCACTTTGTTGTAATAGTAAAAGCGATAATTATCTATTTAGAAAGTCAAAGTCACCAAAATCTGTTAGCCCTAGGCAAGCACTTGCCATGGCCAATAACATTTTCTAACATCAAAATCAGCAACATTTTATTTTCAGAACATAGTTTTTTTTTTGTAAAAGAACATAGTTTTCTAACATAAATATCAACAACAATATTCAAAGTTGTTATAGTGAACAGGCACAAATCAAATTAAAACATTCGATCAATACAAATACTTAATTTTAAAGTTTTTGTATATTAATTGTGCGAATGAATAATTTACAATTTTTAGTTCTGTATTTCTACAGCTTCAAAATTTGATATTCATTTCACTTTTATAAAAACTTCTTTATCTGCTAAAATTCTAAAAGCATATTTTTTTTGAGAAAATTGGAAAAATAGGACACTGTAAACTTGGATTTGTCCCACTGTGACTTTATTTAAGATTTTTGTCACATGAAAATTATAATTATTGTTAATACAATTATACCCTTAGATTTTAAAAATTAACTTAATTAAAATATATAATATTTGTTTTTGGTTTTTAATATAATTTTGTAAGTAAACAAAGGTAAATAGAAAAGGGAAAGAGAACGTAAACCTAAAATTTCACTTCTTTTTCTGGTTTTCTCCGCCGATTCTCTTCCTCTTCTCTTCGATGGCTATTCTTCTTCTTGTTCTTCACACGGTTAGACCCAAGTCTTCTATGTTCTCTGTTTCTTCTTCATGTACTTGTTATATGTTGTCGGTTTAGTTCTATACGTCTTCATCAATTTCATCAAAATCTTACCATTCTCACACACGGTATATGTTTCATCTTCTAGATTCTTAAAACTCTGACTTTTAAAAGTTGATTTGTATCTCTTTTCAATTATAATTTGTTTTAGGGATTGATTTTGATGAAATTGTCACCATATCGACATCAAGCATGAAAACATTTCAAAAAATAAGTTTGTTGAGAGAATCACATACATGTGAAAGAAGACGGACCAAAGAGAAAGCATATATTGAGAGAATAACTACACCAAAAGGTCAAATTAAAAGTAGCTTGGTCAAACAATTTAACATAACCATCCTCGTTTCTTTTTTCGTCTAGCCTGCTTTGCATGAGACAGCATGCCATGTCTTGTTGTGGAGATGATAAAAGTGATGGCAGATATCAACATAGACGTTGAATCCGCTGAGACAAACACAAAAGTACTGAAAGCTCTTAATATTAAAGACTTTTAATCTTTGTTCTAAGTTGATAAATACTAGATGTTGAGCTATATTGCTTGTTCTTGTAGCTTGGACAAGATCATCTTGGAGGCTAATACCAACTTGAAGGAGACACGCGGTTCTGAAAAAAACATTGATCTTTATGTATATAGAGTTAACTCTACCATTGGATTCTATGTTTCTCTTGGGATTTGCAGACTACATACTAGTATTAGCAAGAAGTCTCCTCAACTCTGTTTAGAAGGAAACAACAAAAATGACTCACCAAAACCCAGCGGAAAGGGAGCCAACATTCTCACCAAGTCAAGATCAGAGGTAGAGGTATTTATGATAAAGGCATGACAGCACAAGAAGATACAAGAGCAGTTGCAGAGACAGAATTTGCAGTCACAGAGGCTGAAGAAGCAGCAAAAGAGGCGGATAGAACAGAAGCTGAATCTGAGCAAATATATGCAAAGGCAACCGTGAAAGTTTTGAAGTTCATGATTAATAATCATACTTGGTAAAAAGAAGCCATTACGGGAAAGTTCTATAACAGAGCAATCCCTATATATATATTCATACCATTACCAGTTTCTTATTTCAAGAGTTTAGTTCTTGAATCATGTGATTATCTCATCACCTGCAGAACTTAAAAGCTTTCAGTATCTATGTACTCTCTTTTTTAGTCAGTAGTAAATCCACAGCTTGATCATATGTAATATTCATAACTCTAAGATTCTGTAAACATGTTAGTCCTTATTTTTCTGTTTGTAGATGATCTACTTATGTTCTCTTATAATTCTTTCATATTATGCAATGAACTCGTAAAACTGAAAAATACGGCTATGAAGGAAGGTGAATCTCATTGCTTCAGAAGAAAAAAAAACAATCAAAATCAAATATACATAGAACAGAAAAACAAAGGCAAATCAATGACGAGAGAGAGACAAATCGATGAAGAGGAGAGAGACAAACTGTGAGAGAGAACATTAAGATAGATTTCATGTAGATTTGACTATAATATGTATTCTACCTAAACTAGAACATTGCATAATGGATGGGAAATGTATTCTTCCGAGCGCTTAGCATTAGGTAATAATTAGAACATGTTATGACTTAATTCTATAAGCTGCAATCAAACTTTAGGTAGACTAACTATATCTTGTCAGAATACAACCGAACGAATTATAGCAAAGATAGAATATATAAGAAAGTTTTATTTGCGTTATATACCAAAGATAGATCACTGTATAATATTTAGTATACGATTTCTAAGCTATGTAGATGGTTAGAATGAGTATTTTATACTTAGCTAGAACATAAAATAAATATGATTTCAGTATTTCTTTAAAGAAAATAAAACATAGAAATAGTCGTACTTATGTTTCTAATAGTTTTCATATTATTTATATATTTTTAAAATTTAATGTACTATTTTCTATTACAAAAGGGTAAAGCATGTCCAAATTGACTAAAAGATCAAAAGTCTTAGTGGGACAAATAAATATTGAGAGTGTCCCATTTTACCAATTTTCCTTTTTTTTTTTTATCGTAAAAAATATACAGTATCGTGAGATTTTATCTCTGTACATTGGTAACAAGGCGCTCTCTACAAAGCGTTTACATTGTACTGCATGGACGTTTAAGTTACTTTCATAATCAACAAAAGTACAGTCAAAAGGTCAGTATGATCAGCATGACTACATGAATTGTTAAAAACCAAATTATCGACGACAGATGAACGACTGGTTGAAGATTGTGGGGACTAAAGGGTCTTAAGTAAAAATTGGAGTTAATATCGATAGTTAAATATTTTACAGGGATTAACAATGCAAAGTTATCTGATCTTATTGTTACGTGTCACCTAACCAACAACACCACGTGTCAACGATAGCTTTATGACCTGAGTTACTTTCTTCTCTCCAAGACACACAAACACAAACCTCTGTTTCAGTCCGGACAAGAACAAAAAAAAACTCTGTTAGTCCGAAGTCCTCTCACCGAAAATGCTCCGTCAGCTTCCGCCAACTATCACGGCGGATGAAACGCCGGAGTGGCTTCCTGCCGGTTGGATTGTACACTCTACTGTTCTGAAACGAGGTCGCCAAACTAAGGTAAGATCTTCACTCTTTTAGCTTCGTCTTGCAATGCAGACATGTTTCTTTAGCCTCTATAGTTTATGTCATCAATTGAGAAGACTTGACCTCTAAAGGAGAAACCTTTATGAAAGATTTGGTTTTTCTTTTGGGGCTTTGTAATGCATGCTGATGGAAAAGTTTACACCTTTTGTTAGACTTACACGCATTTGAAAACGGGTAGGAAGCTCTCCACCAAGGATCAAGTTATTGAGTTCATTCGAATGGATGAGATTCGAGAGCACAAAGAGTCGGCTATCCAGAGAAAGAAAGAACTTGTATGTTGTTGATGATTCAACACTTTCTTTAGCTCTTTTGTATGTTTGTTATGTAATGTACCTTTCTCTGTCTCTTGTATCAGTTAAAGGCCTTACAAGATGAAGAAGAGGCTGCTAGGGAAAGGGCTTCACGGTTTCAGGATGATCGAAAAGCCGATCTTGGGAGTGTTTCTTATTGTAAAATCCATTTTATGAGGTATTAATAATGGAGTAGTCTTTGTTTTTTTTGTTAATTTAGACATTTGTTAGCAGAACTGAAAGATGTATCCTTTTTTTTTTGTAGATATATGAGAAGAACATGTCCAGTGATTTGAAGCAAGAAGTACCACAGTGTCACACCACTAAGGAAGCAGCTTCCTCGAGCGATTACATTGTAAGATGTTATAGTAGTTTCTATTACAAGTTTCTAGTGTTTTGTTTGTTTGTTTAGAATCATGAATAGCTGATAGATAGTCTTTTTTTTACAATGCTATGGTTTACAAGACGTACGATTATAACACGGAGGAAGAAGATTGGTCAGAGAATGAATATGTGGAGGACAAAGGTTCCCAAGAGAATGTGAAGAGTGTCTCTAACATTCCCTCTACTCCTGTAAGTTTATTTTTGCCTACAGTATGTTTCTTCTCTAACATGTAATGATGAGAGTTTTTTTTTATAATGTTTTGTTTATGGTAGCTACGGTTACAGCCAGAAAGGATGACGAAATTGGAGTCTAGAGCAATAACGCAATGTCTACTTGAAGGTAAAGAGAAACCGAGGAGTAATAATAATAGTACTGAGAAGTTTGTTGGTTAGGGAATGAAGAACCATCGTTTCTCTATTGCAGATGAAGAAAACATTCAAGAAGTTGAGACCTCAAAAGCAGAAAATGATATGAAAGAGGCTCGGGTTGTGGAGTCTTTTGGAGAAGAAAACTTGGAGGATGTTGTGGTTGATAAGGCGAGTGAGATCCCGGGTTTAACTGGAACATTTAGTATTGAAATCAACCTGAACTGTGAACCACCTTTAGGTGATACTTTGGTAGATAATCAAAGCAGGAACGGAGGAGTAGGAACAAGAAACGTTGAGATCAGAGGACCAAGAGAGTGACTTGATGCATATAAGTGCTTTATCAAAGGTTGTTGAAATGACTCAGGAATATAAGGGTGAAGAGCCTCTTAAAACTCAAGCTATGCATGAGGAAACTGCTAATGAGTTGAGAGGATCAGTCTTATTCCCATATAAAGAAGCTCCTTTCACACTCTGTACTTGTGTTCGAAAAATTACAGTGCTAGATCATCTGCAGATGATCTCATCAAGACCAATGGGCTTGGTTTAAACCCCTGTCCTGTTACCCCACAAGAAAAGAACATCAGTGGCTCTAAAAAGCGGAAGAAGAGCGCAGAACCATGTTCATCTAAGAACACCAAGAAGAAAGACAAAAGGACACCAAGAAAGGCGCAGGGAGGAAAGGGAAGTTCGAGTGTGAACACAGAGAAAAAAACCTGTTGAATGGCCTGAACCATGCCCAAACTTCCCATTTGAGCCTCTCACAGCTTCACAGGATGATGACTCAGTAATCCGCAGGTACCTTGAGGAGCACTTTAGAGATGCAGGGAGTGTTGATAGTAATAATATACCTTTACCTGACTTCGGATTGCCTAGCTTCTCCAACATCAGAGTTTCACATAATGAAGAACCTGAATCCAAGAAAAAGAAGTCTCCTGATCTTCCATGTGTAGTACAGGTAGCTAGTTCAAGCTTACCTCCTTCAATGGTTGCTATTATGCAACAGACAGTTGCAGAAGCTAAAGACACTTCCACAAGCACTTTAGTGTAAGCTGCGCAATGACCTTAACGTAAGAAATCACTAGTATATGTAGATGTATGGATGTGGCTATATAACTGTTGTAGTAACTTATGATAATAATTTAGTAATGTAAAATATCTTCTTAGATATAGTCATAACCGGACACTGAAACAAGACTGGAACAAATCTTGACAAAAGAATCAAAATCTTAGGAGTTTTCAATCATAAAATCCAAATTGGACATAATAATAAGAACAAAGAAGCTCAACATTTTATTCCCAAAGACTCAAATGAACCAGTAAACACACACATTGGTGTTCATCATCTTCAGTAAGATGCTTCAGAGTTTTCCAGCCTCCATAAGACTCCTCTTCGAAACCCCTGCTTCGGTTTTCCTACCAAACAAACAAACAACACACATTGTCTTCTTCAGCTTCTGACTTAACAAACCCGAATCAAGAACAATGCAAGATACTTGTTTTAGTAGTGTTTATACCGAAGGTTTGAAGGATAATGCGATCCAGATCTCTCCTTTGAACTCTCCATCTTTCACCACATTGTATGCACTTGGTGGGATATCTCCTTCCAAGAAAACCCGCCTCCAATGGAATACTGCATTGTTTCAAAAACACATCTCCTTAGCTTAGGTTCTTAAACCAAAAAAAATAAAAAAGCTATTGTTATTTTGAAGATCTTTACGTTGCTTCACCAACAGGATCATCCTCAGTGCCAACATCTTTGTCAAAGAATTTTTGCTGTTAGCTCTGTAGTTCCTTCAGAGACATTGAAGATAAATGTCTCATTCCATTCCGGTGTTGTGCCTTGTCCTGTCAAAACAAGATTCATGTTTTTTCTTCTTCTTCTTCAAGTCTTGAAACGCAAAGAGGATCTTTGATTGAGAGAATTTACCTGATGCAATGTTGCTCTTCTGATCTTGAGTCCGACAAGTGAATTGCACATAAGGATCCATGCTATCTGTTATAAAGCCATCACCAATCACTCAACAACGACGATTTAACATCTTTGATCTGATTTTTTTTAGAAGAAATAAATCAGATTTACATGTCCATAACCATCAATTAGAGATCATATTAAAAAAATACAATGATTAGCAGAAGATCAGAATGTTAATTTGTGATCAAGATTTTAGAACTTTCACTGAATTTAAACACGTGCATATAAACAGATTCGCAGATTTAACACGTTTCATTCAGACAAAACCCATCAACAAAACAAGAGTTAGGGTTGTAAGGATTCAGACACAATATCAGATCAGATCTTACTCAGAAAATCTGTGTCCTCAAGACCTTTGGCGCTGACAAGAACAACTTCAAGAGTTCCATGAGGCATTTTTTTCTTTTCTCTCTCTTTTTTTTCTTTCAGTTCTTTTTTTTGGTTTAATTGTCAGAGAAAGGTGAAAGATTGAGGATCCCAATATAGAGATGTGAGATATAGAGATGTGAGACTTTTGTCTGATTGGTTGGATTTTAAGAAAGATATCAAATATGTCCTTTTCAGTTCTGGAATTAGCTGTCGCGCGTGGGCGCGTGACGTTCCATATGTTTTTTTTTCTTTTCATTCTCCTTTATTATACTCTCTCTGTTTTTTAATAATTGACGTTTTGAGGGAAATTTTTTGTTCCAAATTATTTGACGTTTTCAATTTTCTATGCAAAATTTTATTAGTAATTAATGTTAGATTACAAATGATATTATACCTTTTATTTTATTATTGGTTGAATTATGGTTAGGTAAACAATTAATGATGTTTTTGTTTAGAAAATGATAAAAATTAAATGTTTCTTAATCTATGTGCATAATTCTAGAACGTCAAATAAAAAAACGGAGAGAGTACTTTTTTACTTGAAAATAGTTATAAATCTGGGTCAAACGTAAAAATATTTCCAAAACTTAAATGACAGTGATACTATTATTACAAATTCATGTGAGGATCTCACACCCAATGGGTGAATACTATTTTTAAAATATTTAACTGTAATAACTACAATAATATGAATAGTTTGCCATTTGTATTATTTTTTTTCCACGGTTTGTAATATTTGATAAGTTTGATGGAGTGGGTTTAATAATAATTCAACACATTTTACTTAGTGATATTAATTTAGGACAGTTTTTGAAATTTTGACATCTGAGAAAAACTTAATTGAGCGTTTTAGTATATTTTATTAGTTTTTAAAATATATTTGTAAAAAGCATTTAGCATCAAATTTTATTATAGTGGTAAATTTAAATAAAAATCTTGATAATTTAATTAAAATTAAGAATTAACATATTTAAGTATGGTATTAATGTATTTTTATTTTATTTATAGTTTGGAAATACTGGATTTTGTTCTTTAAAATAATCAATATAATGCTTTATTATATTTTTAATTACTTACTTTCAATTCTATTTGTACAATCTTGGAATTAATTAACATTAATGTATACTGATTATTGACCAAAAATTGAATAAAACAAAAGTTACAAGGACTGCAGTATAATTGTAGTAAAAGAGAAAGGGTTGGTGTTTTATGTCGCTCACAAACGTTACGCAACGCAAGAATGCAAGAGGAGCGATGGCGGAGCCCGCGGGCGAGCCATGTACGTATCAAACTCTGAACTTAAGAGCATGTTTATGGCGGAAACCCATTTGGGTTTTTTCTTCTTTTTTTTAAAAATAAATTTAAAAATGAACTAATCGCGAAATACCACGTGTCAATGAAGTCCGCGAACAGTTTAGAATACGTCTCTTAATTAGGGAATGGTGGAGACAGTTTTTATGCATGGTGGACTCCTTCTCCTCTAAGAGATCCATTTTTCCCCCAATAAAACATGTTCTACGGATCCAAAGAGTAACCGAAGTCCCTACTTTCGATTCTCCGGTCTCTAGAACGACATAAAGTTGACAAAAAAAACTGATGATTCAACATTCTTTTATGAGAATGAACTTGATTAGTTAAACAAGTTTAGTGGTTTACTATTATGAGTTCATTATTTTTGTTCAGCTATACCGAAAAGTCACTTAATTCTCCCTTTATAGGGAGAAGAGAATGAATGGATAAAAAGAAATTAACCGGGTGAAAACAGAGTGAATTAGTGAGAAGTTGGTGAGGAAACAAATAAAAAGGTAATCATATTGTTACTAGTCATTAGTTCGAATCAGAACTAGCTAAAGCTTGAATAACAAAAACAACAGAACTAGGGGACTTCGAAAACACCAAACGCAACAACAAAATCAGAAACTGAAAGTTGAACTTTGAACACACCAAACGAACAAGGCAAATGGTAAAACTAGTACAAGTCTGAATACATAGCTAGACTCGGTCGTCTCACCACCATGCATGATTAGGCGGTAGATACCTCCTTTGTCAGCCTGATGATATCAATTAAAAACAACCAACATTCATCAAATTGAAAACCACATTTTAATATATGTATATAAGAGCAAGAACCATCTAAGACCGACACACAAAGAAAAAGACACAACAAAGTAAAGAAGACCTTTTATAGATAGATATTTCTTCATATACCTGACTTTCTTGACGTCTTCTTTTCTCAGCAGGTTCAATTGAGTGAAACTGCCAAAACAAAACAAAACAATTCAAATAAGTAGAGGGCAGTATTATAACTAGTAGAAAAAGGACACAAAACTCAAACCCATCTATGATTGATCCAAAAGCTTAACTAATTAAGAGTACCTTTTCTTCTCAGGTTTTCAGTTGACAGGAGTGGTACTTGTTTGAGGTATAACAGAAATGCAGACCATAGCTTGGAAGTCTTTTGGCTGATCATCTGAAGGCTCTTAGCTCTAAAGGTAATGTAAAACATACCGGTCGGGTGAGTATTGGCGTTTTAAGAAAAAATAACATTCATAGCATCTATATTATTAAAAGAGAAGTACAAATTAAAGAATACCCCTTACACTTGCACAATATTTACAGCTCATCTCTATTATTAAAAGAGAAGTATAAATTAAGATACCCCTTACACTTGCACAATATTTACAGCTCAATGCACTACGAATTTAATAAACTTAAAGTTAAAAATTGTTTGTTTTTTCCAGGGAGTCAATATTTTCCTAAAATAATTATAATTAGCCTAATATACGGAACCAACTTAATGCAAATAATAATTTCTTTTTCCCAACAAATCATTTATCTTCCAGTATATCAACGCCAGATCTTCACCAGTAAGGTATAATACGCAGTTCGAATATATATTTATGTTGAGGCATATTTAATCACTTTTACCCCCACAAACACAAAATCTTAGCCTCTCCGATTTCTAATCATAACCACTAAAATTATATAAGTAATTTGAATATATGATTAAACAAAAATGCCAAGTATCAAGTACACAATCTAACCTTTCCTATTTCCTTGATTGTAACCATAACAGACAATACACAATATATTCGAGATATTATTTTGCGTGTGATATGCCTTGCAGATGTGGTTAATATATTTTCTCTACTCTAGGGTTTCCTATCTCTACTATATATTCTCAACATATACTCTTATTCTACACATTCTTTTCCATCGCACCTGCAAAAAACATGTATACTAACAAAAGTTTTACATTGGTACAAAGATCTCAAACCATATAAGTCAATGTGGCGTGTTCAAGTGAAATTGATTCACTCATGGATACAAAACCCACCTTAGCTGATGGAAACCTTAGAAATGGTTTTAACTGATGAAACTGTTAGTTTTATAAACTGACAATTTTTATGCAATTTTTTTTAATCTAAACGTTCTGATACAATCATTTGTTGTTTTATAGGGTGGTAAATCCAGGCTTCGTGCAAGAGTAGAGAACTCACATTAAGCGTGTTTCAACGTAACCTTCCGTTTGAAACATGGCGATGTTATGGAGAACATGAGAAGATATCTACAACCGGTGGCAAATACAAACCAACAAAACTGAACTATAAGATGACTATCACGAACGAGACCGTTTTTACAGACTCAGACCACATGATGATAACAGCTTTTGTCTCTAGAAAATTATGAAGATATATCAAAAGGAAATTTTGCTACTTGCTATCTAATTGGTATATTATTTTTGATCTTATATTTCTTTAGATAATGTTTATCTTTGTAAACATCATATTGTAACTACGTAAGTGTGCATCTGACAGAACATAATAGGCCAAGCGTATAGATATTGGGTGGCAGTTCAAATCGTCCAAGTCAACCAATCATGACAGAAAGGATTCAAGTTTCGTATACGAGACAACATGTATTGATATTGACGCAATTGATAAGTAAAACCATATACTTTGTTTGATTGAATTAAAATATGTTTTAATATGTGTTAAACAGTGGCTCACGAGTTTGGCATGTGTATACTGGTGCCGGGATCTTATGCTGAGCAAATTGAACATCATCTTGAAAAAAGCTAATGGTGAGGACATTGTTTGCTTGATGAGAGATTTGCTAAATCACGTCTTTAGAGGTACTATTATGACTCATTACTTTTTCGGCAATAGTACCATCTCATTATTCTGCAACGTCTTATAAATGAGTCATAATGATTTGACAGTCAACTATCACTATAGAACTTTATCTGATTCACGACTGTGCACACAAATCTCTATTAAACGGAAAGGTAAAAAGACATATATTGATTGTGTTAGTTATTGAGTCATCATAAAACATATCCACAAGCCAGAGTTTGTGTATTTTAGGATGATGCGATTGATAAACACATGCGATGTGTAGACCAATTAAGATGAACAAATATTGATATGTATTTTATTTGCATATTCATAAATCGGCAAAATATTCCTTGAGTCGTAAACGTAGAGTATTTATAGAGCTCTCAATTAGATTATCAAAAACAATTATTAAAATTTTTGATCAAAGCATCACATGCAGAGTAATTAAAATAGGTGTATAGAGGCTCTATACCTTCCAGATCTTTCTTGTCTGATGACCATCATATTCACTCACGCATATCTTTCACATTTGATTTAGATGAAGATCTATTGTTGATTGTATCATGCCTAATCTTTCATCGGAAGCGATTGATATTTTGGAGAAGATAGGAACGCTAATGCCGTAAAGGTTATGTGAACTTTACAACGACCGAAATACCAAAAAATAGTTTGCACTCGTTATATAGATAAGAAACGTCCATACTTTCCGGAAAACCAAACCCAACTGTTACATTTGTGGACTTATTATATATTGGCCATTTCACATATTAACATCACATAAAGAGCCAAGTTTGGTGTTAGAATTCATTTTAAAAATGTAACCCCACAAGTAATTATTAAACAACTCTCATAAGTACAAAACCATGTAAAGCTATATAAATATCATTGCTGTTAATTCTCATATTTTAATTTATATGTATCACTCGCTCTCCAGTTTTGGAAATCATGTATAGAAGAGAGAATATATATTTTCAAATATTAAATAGATTACTGTTTTCATATATTTCTGTAAACATAGTAAATTTATAGTTGTTAGTATGACATTATTTTAATTGAGTAATTTTTAATATAAGCTAACAATTACAGAATAAATATAATATTATTTAAATAATATAAATTGATCATATACTATCATATATATCATATGATCCAAGATTAAACTCTTTTCTATTTGTTATGTTATAAGACAAGATATATATAAAGTTACCACCACAGTTATTATAAGTCCACCGCTATAACTATGTCTGCGTAAAAAGCATGATCACATATGTATCCATAACATGAATACAACAGTTTATAACGATTTATTACTCTTCGTCGCGGTCGCCAGAGCGCGCGATAGTCAGCTCTAGTAATAGTCTACAATCTAAAAAAAGAAAGGTACAGTAGAGTCAAAAACACATTAAGACCGTTCTTTTATTTTGTCATCGGTCAACGCAGATTCCAGAGAGAGCCTCTCTATACTCTCCTGAGGTAGGTGTCTGTATCCTTGAAGTATGTAGTTCTCATCGAAATCAATCGTGGTACGTAATTAAAAACGCAACGAAACTCTCGAAGTTGATGTCAAACCCTAATTTAATACAAAATAACCACAAGATTAGATCCTTAGACAAAAAGGTCCTCTAAATATGAGATGAAAATAAAAAATAAACCTGGCTACTCTCGACTTGTTCTTCATTAGCTGCGTTTCTCTTCCTCTCACTCCGGCGTGATGAAACGGTCCCTTTCGATCCTCACTGTCGTCTTATGCACGGAGATAGTACAACACTTATATCCACAGGCTCAGAACCAGGCTCGTAACGCATAAACACTGGTGCGCCCCACTCATTAGTCCAATCTAGAGACAGGAGACTCGAAATGAGGGACTTGATCTGTTACTCTTTAGATCCTTAGTTAGAGTTGGGTACGTATCCTGGCCCGCCCGGCTCGCCATTGCTTCCTTTGATTCTTGCTCGAATAAAACCCTAACCCTTTATTTAGTACATCTCTTGATTCTCTGTTATTCGTCCATATTCAAATAAATAATGTTTTCATAAAAAATATTTAATGCAACTATTAACTTTATCAAAACTCTGTAGTTAATGAATTATTATAGTTTATTTTATAACTGATTGAATATTTATAATTAAATATTTTAATGATATTTTAAAAATAAAAAGACAATTTTAAATAATTATGCATTATCTTAATACATCAAATATTTTGACAACGAATGGAGTATATACATATGTTGACTCTAATCTTCAGCAAACAGACCCAGATTCAGCTACAAGTGTATAGAAGAATTTTGAAGAGTGAGAAGCAGACTCAAGCTGTCCACAACGGATGAAGAGTTGTGAGATTCTACTTGTGCGGAAATGCCATCCTGAGCAGATTTCAGTCTCCGATTTTCGACTGAAACGAAATCTGAACAAGTTCAATTATTTTTTTAATTTTTATTTTAAAAAATTTTAAAACTTTATCTCCAAAATTTTAACTTATAATTCTAAACTGGCTTTAGATTAGTTAACCCATTCTTTTATGGTTCTTTTTCTCGTGTATATTCGAACACTCATATCACACCCAATCTGAAGCTGTTTAACTAAAAACAAAACCACCACCAATGACAGAGAGTTGAGAATCAAAAAATTATCATATAAGATTCAGAAAAGAGAAAAATAAGAAACAGTGCAAAACTTACTTTGATATTTTTTGATATTTTTTTTTTTTAATATCTTATTTGTTTTTTGTATTCTCTTATTTATTATAATTATAATATTTATATATTAGTTTTTTATTTTATAGTTTTTATGTATTTTATTTACTCTATTTTTGTTATTCTCTATGTTTTCATATGTTATTATGTATTTCTCTCCACTTAACTTTATTTATTCTTTTTTCCTCCTTACTATAATACGAATATAATTTCTTAAAGGATCTTTGTAAAATTGTCTTCTGCCTCTCTTGAAAAATTTTTATAAAATTATTGAATTCTTTCGTAATTAACATATACACCAAACTAGGAAGTAATTAATTTAGTTGAATAATATATTTCTTTTACTTTGATCACATTGTTTCTATCCCATTTGCATTCTTCTTCTAAGCCAAGCCTTCATAATTGTTGGTATATGGATAAGACCGCCAAGCCAATAAGGCTTTATGTAGCTTGTTAGTATCTCCCAATGAGCGAAAGTCTTTTTTCTTCCGCTATTTAGAGCAAGCAAGTGCTTGTTGTAAAGTTCAAGCTCTCTGAACTTTTATATGGATGTAGAGATGAATTGCGCATAACATTATTTTCTACTCGAACACCTGAGATTTATTATATACGCCTATGTCAAGCTTATCCTAAGTAGTCATAACCATATAAGAGTTTTGACCACCTCACGGCACTTTCAATATAGTTGATGGGAAAAGAATGTGAAATGTAATTTCCAATACATACAAATATATCCTTTAGTAAAACCACATTAGTAACACTTGCATAGATATGTCTTAGGATTAATATGCAGCTCAAAACGAATAGTCTAGAGTTTCTGATGCACCTTACAGTTCACCCTATATGACATTGTAATCGATCCAACACGAGAGTCTAACTAACCTATCAATACATCTCTATCATTTTAACTATTAAATAACTAGAGGTTATTTTCACACAAATATATTTTTAATGATTAATTATTAAAGAAATAAATATAGCATTTATATCTTAAGGTTAAATAATCTAGAATTAATGTTTAGAGTTAAAGGTGGAATTTTTAGAAATGAGGTTTAGAATTTAAAAATAAAAAATAGTAATATCGAAAGTTGTGCAAGGTCAGGCCGCCGGGGTCCAGGTGGGGGGGGCGTGAGGTCTAAAATTAAAAATAGCTTCAAATATTTCTTGAATTTCAAAAAATAAAATTAAAAAAAAAACAGAAAAAGATTTTTGTTATAAAGAGTTTAAATTTGGAAATAATATAAATATTGAGAAACTAATAAAAAATAATTTATATAATATATAATCTTATCTTTTTCTATTTTTTATTTTTTTATTTTATTATTTTTTATTTGATATTTATATATTCATGGAATATAAGAGCTGGAATTTCATCTTGTTTAATGGAACGTTGTTTGGCGCTCTCATTTTATTTTTCTTATATAAATAGTGTATATATTTGTTTATGTGGCAAAACTTCTCAATTGCCCTTGCATCTACCATTTACCTTTTTGTGAAAATAGCTTTTAATAAACTCCTCCTCTAATTTAATTCAGTAGATAGCAGAAATTCGTGTTTGTCTCTCATACCACGTGGCTTGATTTATGCTTGGGAGTGGTTGTTGAGGTAAGTCTGGAGCTTGTTTTATCCATAGAGAGATCTCTTAAGTCGGTATTCATGATCAGGAAAGTGTGGGGTCCTCGAATACCTTTTGGTTCAGTGCAACATAGACTTCTTCTTGAAGTAACCCATAGAGAAAAGCCATCTTGACGTCCATCTAGTACAGTTTGATCCGAAAGTTTGCCATGCTATACCAAAAAGGAGCTGGATTGACTCAAGACGAGCCACATGAGCAATGTCCATGCATCAACATCGCACCCGGTCATTTATGAGTACCCATGACCAACAGTCTTGATTTTTTCCTTTCCTAGTATCCAGTTACCCGCCATGCTCATCGTCGGTCTTATTCTTGTATATATCATCTTCGTCCCTACCCTCGTCACGTTTAGATCATCAGGGTCTTGGGAAACCAGATTCCGAAACTTCGGAGTCCGGCAAAACTGTTCGCATTTTCTTTCTTTCTTCTTCTGCATCGAGGCTGTCCAAGAAATTCATCATTAAAGTGCTCTTTCTTGAATGTTTCGTGGTTTAATGAATCTGAGAAATGAAACACTCATAGTTTGGCCATTTTCCTCCTCCACCGCGAAAAACAAACATTAGGCAAGCTTAAATAGACGCATGCTCCTTGAAGTCAACCCTATATGTTTCTCCTTGCAAGTTCCCCTTCAGTCAAATACTCCGTCGCAACTCACATCATCTGATGCAGTGATTTTGTGAAATTTAATGGGCTCAGGCTTGTGCTTGTTCCTGCAGACTCAACTGACTCACTTTCTCGGAAGGACTTGTGAGGTAGTAGCAGTCTCATGTTTAAATATGCGTGTCTAATCACATATATCTCTTTGTGTGGCAGGTGGCACCAGCGTTCTTGTAGATAGGTATAGACTAATCTCGAGTAATCATCAAATACATTAGATTCACTATTGGTCCACCTCAATGTCATCTTGGTTCTCGAGTTGTACAGCTCGGAAGCGGTGCACTAGCTAATGTGGAGTAACCAGGAAACATACCCACGATGCTGACTCTTAAACGTCAAACTTTCTAAGTGATATTTGTCGTTAAAATGTAGCATAGACACGACTCAATACCATCGGGCAATAGTGCTGAGATTCATAGCTCCTTGTTCCCATTGAAGATCTGATAGCTGAGGTGGGTAGCCCATTAGTCTTGGGTTTTATACGAAAACTCGATTGAATGATCGTTAGTGCAAGCAGTGTGCTGATTGTGCTCACCCAGTAACAACCAGATGGTAAGCATGATTTCCAGCAGCATGGCTCTGAGGCATTTCCTACAACTTCCTACAACGATTATGTGATTTTTTCTGTTTGACACCAAACTCCATTTTGTTGAGGAGTTGCTTGGAGCTGTATATTGATGTTGAATGCCTTGGTTTTGGACAGAACTGATGCAATCACTTCTCATTCTGGAATTCTCCACCATAGCATCACTTCTTTATTATTTGCTTGCACAAGTTCCCTCACCTTTCTCTCTTGATTGAGGTTGAAGTGCAAGAAATCTGAAAACTCTTACTCGCATAGTTCCGCAATTGCATCTGACTTGTATCCTAAAGAGATCTTTTAACCCACACACACTGTAAAAATCATTACTACCACAAAATATATCGCTTTCCGTCAGCAATAAGCTGTTCAGGTGAGCTGGGACCCCGACGCATAACGGCTCCACACGAACGATTCGCATATGAACGAGTGTCAAGATATGACGTTTAGAGTTTGATCTGAGATACGTGTGCTGTGTTGGCTGCGTTGATTTGTTTACCGTACTGAGTGGCAAGGCACCACATACCGGTAGTCATATGATCTCAAAGGTTTGGAACTCCTCAGAATCTCACGCCACTGCTCCACAAGTCTTGATAAGAAGCCATGAGTGTTCATATGACGCAAGTTCTTATGCCATAGATCATTTGGAGGGAGAAATACTCTTCTTCTTTTTTTGAATGTTATTAGTTTTTCTTTTTATTTTTTTTCTTTTAGATTGTTTCTTTTTTCTTTTATTAGATTTGGTTCTTTTTTTTTATATTTTGTTGTGTTTAATTTCTTTATAATATGCTTTTTTTTGTCTTTGAATATTATTTTAATTTTTTTTCTTGCAGGCAGACATTGGGAAAGTGGAAGACTTCCACACGTAGCAGTGTTACACAGAGAGAGAGCACAGGCAAACATAGATTTCCTTTAGGATCCACAGCTTGGCTATTCTTTGCTAGTGAAGATGACTTGTAATCCTTCATCACGGGACAGCTGACTAAACACTGATGAGATTAGCCTTGAGGCCCTCACACATAGTAGACATCCGGGAGCGCGGTAAGTCAGATCTCTGCAGAAGGATCCTCATAATCGCTACTCACATGTATTCTCTCTCTCCCGTTGTCATCCACTCACTCAAAGGTACTTTTCCTTCATGGATGTCTTTAACTTTATTCAAACACTGTCACAGTTTCATGTCATGTGCCTTGAAGCCACCCACTATCAGTCGGTAAAAGTATCGAGACTATTCGCTTTTGTCGGTAGTGTAAGCCACTCTTGCTACAGAGACATCATTACTACTATTCTCAGAAGACCTCTCCTTCACTCCATATGCTGGCAGCCATCCTGTGTGTGGCACTTCTTTACATGTCCTTGGTTAATAGTGTTTCTATAAACAGCCGGACATGATGTTGCACTCAATCTCTTTAACCGCAAGTCTCTGAAAGAGTGTGCCATTCAAGCAGGTTATTAGCGAGTTTACATGTTGAGAGCGCAATTCGAGACCTGTGTGGTCTGAAGTGTGTGGTATATAAAGATCGAGTCTTAGAAACCACATGTAGCCAATCTTATTAGGTTCAATGAAACACTATATAACTCCAGGCTCGTTGAATTATCTTCCCACAGAAATGACATCCATTTCTGTCCTGGCTTCCCACATAAATGACATCCATAAAAGGTACTGGTTTCCTCTCGTGTCTCACATCTGGCACTTTAAGGTGTGGATTCGTCTTCTTTGTTCAAGAGTGTTGGATGAGTTACACTCTTAACACTTAACTTCTTATGTTAGCTTGTCATCCTAAATGCGAGTTCCTTGATATCCTAGTCCAATAGCCTGTTTTGGATTTTGTCCAAGAGACAGAATGTGGATCTAGAATGTCAGATCCAGTGTCGAGCATTTCTCCACTTCTTGTAGTTCTCGCCTGAGTCCCTTTGAAGTAAGTTGACTCTTCTCAGTTCCTCATTTAGTAGTTGCATGGTCGATAATACTTGTCTATGAACTCTCAAATTGTAGGCATGCTCAGAGATTGTCTTTTCCAACTGTTGTAGATCCACCTTCTTATCACCTTCGACGCACAAACATTCGTCTTCCCTTCACTATTAGGTTGCTCTAACTCTAATATGTTCAATGTTCCTTAAGCATTGCTCTGTCTTGATCATTGCAGGTTCTCTAGACTAAGCTCAGTGAATTTTGTCAACTAACTCTGGTACTCTACTTTAAAATCTGCTGTATCCTTCTCTGATCGTCCTCTGAGTATGTGTCTGAGTATGAACTTGTGAGTGTATCATGCGAATCATATTGTCAAACTAAATGCAACAAAATTCAGAATCAGTTCTTCATTCTCACTGTACACTTTCAGATTCGTTATCACTGAACGATAAGAGAGACTTGTTCTCTAAGCAGGATTGTTAGGACACTACACTTCTAGTATCGACCAAGATCCTTACACTCAATGCATCAGAGCTCTTTCCTCTTAGTCTAGTCGAGCACTGCATTTCGAAAGTGACCCATCAACCTTCTCCTTTCTCGCATCTCATGAGCATTGTAGCTCTTTCTTTCGATTTCCGGTTTTTCTTGAGTCGCTTCTGGTATGTGATTAGAAGAGCGGTCATTGTCTCTATTGTGAGAACGATTGTTGTTTTGAGTTATGTCCCTCTCGACTCGCTTGATCATTTTGTTGATATTTCTACTGAAGCGCATAAGACTCATGGCGTTTTGACTACGTTTAACTCGATATTCTTCCTTTTTCTCAGACGAAAAAGCATTCGCCTTTCTTTCCTTTAGTTGTTTCTTCACACGTTCAAGATCATGCACTTTCAGAATCCAGCAAATGATCGAACTTCATTTC
>CAJHQP010005496.1:0-45623 GCA_905132765.1 Moricandia arvensis
ATCTAAGCAAAATCTATCAAATATAAGCAAAATCTTTGTGGGGAGATATCAATATTTTGTGTCAGAGACCAAGAGTAAATGTGAGTAAAGACCGATATGCCCTCTATCTCTCTGCGGTTTTCTCTGTGAGAAAATTAAGAAATCCCAACCCAGAACGGAAAACCCTAGAAACCTACTATTCATGGAGAGCAGCGGAATAGAGAACGAAGGATCGAGATCTCCGTCGTGTACTCTGCCGGAGAGAATCTTCAAAGCTTGTGAAGAACCAACCGGTGTGAGAGTAACACCGTACCATAAACCGTTTGGTATTAGCCAAATCTTAAACGCGCTTGAACCCGAAGAAATTGAGCAAATACGAGCATCACCGTTCGGTAAATTGGTAGAGCTTGCTGATAAGCCTTCGTTTTCCGGTCGATTTGGGTCGCTACATCATCTCAAGACAGTTGAAGGTTGAAAAAAAACATGAGGCTTGGGTTCGTTTTCGCAGGAAAACCAATTAGGTTTTCCCTTAGAGAGTTCGCAATAGTAACTGGACTCAATTGTGGGAAGTTGAAGAAACGGTCGAAGAGAAGATTAGCCAACCGGAACATAACCGAGAAACCTTACTGGGGAGAATTATTTGGGACTCTGAAAGATGTTCCAGTGTCGTCTGTCATCCGTATGTTGAAGAAAAAAACAGTTAGTGGGACTGAATTGCGCCTGAAGTATGCTTATCTTGCATTGCTGTCGTCTGTCATACTACCCACTACTCATACTCCCAGGATCTCCCATGATTATGCTGAGATGATAAAAGATGTAGATCATTTCTTTGCATATCCATGGGGCAGAGCATCGTTTGATATGCTTATGAGTAGCATAAAGGAAAGGAAGGAAGTCTCGTTGTCGCAAAATACAATAGCACTTAAAGGGTTTGTGTTGGCGTTACAGTTAGTTATGATAGAAGCCGTTCCCGCACTCACCGAGGTTGTTCAAGACGGGAGCTCATCTGGGTCAGAAGACGAATTTCGCGAAGACGATGACAATATAGATGAGGAGAAGGCAATGAAGAAAAGTATTAGCCCTGGTCATGCTCGCGACATAGATGCTGCAGGGAAGGTTTGTGTTTGATTATTGGCTAGGAGTTTAATATGTAATATATCTACTCGCACAGCTTATTAGAAAACATAGGATAACACCTTTTTGTGTGTTCTTGGAGCAGGCGATTGTGCATTCTATAATCTCCAGTGGGGATAGACCCGTAAATGATGACCCGGAGCTTGAGTGGTCGGAGGATGAAGAGGACGCACAAGTCGATAATTTGTTGAATCTAATAAAGCAAGGATATGCATTCACACAATCTAGCTTCATTGGCGGTGTTACTAAGTTGGATGTTGTAAGGCTTCGGGAGGAGGCTAAAGCAGCATCGTTAAACCGAAAGAAAAGTAAAACCAACCATGTCTCTTCCTCGCAAACACCAAATGGTTTTGATATTGATTATGTTGCTGCTGCGGTGAAAGCTAGTGTTAAAGACGACTTCACACGACTCGATGCTGCAGTGTCTACACTACATGAGTCAACAATTTCGTTCCAAACGCAAGTCATATCTGAGCTAAGCCAAATCCTGAGTAAGGTAGAAGAGTGTAGGCAGAACATACCAATGTCAAGCCACGGTTACGAGAGAGATTGCGAAGGTTTTAATGATAGGCCAAACAGAACACCGGCTACGAGGAACGCTGGCACGCAAACGAATCTTGTATCCCCAACCATGGGAGAGAAAAGATCTAGGATTGATAGCCAGCTAAATGTACCTTTATCTAGTGTAAGTATTATTGTGGACGGGCACAAAAATCAATAGCTGGGTATTAATATAATTGTTTCTGTAAAGTGAAAGTTGTCTAAAATTTTTTTGAAGGGAACCATTGGGAGAGTGGACGGAGAGGCATTACCCGGTGGTAGTTCAAATATTGACATGCATAACACAACTATCAATGTAAGTACATGGGAATGACATGGTAGGAACGCAAAATGATGTTCTATATTTCCACACGATACTAATTTAAATTTGTGCTAAAGGTTGGGACTACGACAGAACCTCAAATGGGTCCAGCAGCCCTCTCACCCGTCACTGCTTCCACAGAAGATATGTCCGTTAAGACGGCTGAGAAAAAATGGCACTGACTCGGTAAGCACTTCTTATGTGGCAAATGGGAATAATCATTTTGGTTGTCTACGTACATCCTATGTAATATTCTCTACCATCTTGTTTGCTCAGGGTGTGGAGCCTGATATGTTGTTCCCAAATCCGACGTTCTCTTTAGGACTAACACAAGAGGAACGCACAGTTGTAGACAAGGTTGTTAATGCATGCATTAGTGGTGGAGACGATGCTGGTTGTGTTGCACGAGTTGATGGGATTCCGCCTGAGAGCGAGGAGGTTGGGTTGGGTTGTAGGAAGAGTAAACGGCAGAAAAATCCACCCAAATCACTTCTCGGAAATTATGAATGCGACAAACGGTTTTTGAACCTTGGAAGGCAAGCTATTGCATAGTCACAGAACCCAGGGGGAAACATTGACTACTCAGCTAAGTTCTCTATCCTACTTGTAAAAAATAGCTAAATGACTCTTACGAAATCTAATTAGATGTATTGAACTTTATTTAGCCGGCTAAGTGTTATATCTTACCTATGTGGAACAGCTCCATAGTTACTGACAGGTGGACACTTGAGAGTAGTGAACTGTATGAAATGGTCGAGAGAACGACTCCACTGTCTGCCAGAGTAAGTATTCCTCCGTTCCTCTCAATTCCGGTGACGTTGATGACTCCCATACATTCACCGAGTTTTGTAATCAGTTGGTTTTTTTTCTGGCAGGTTGTAAATGTCCTAATCTCCCATATCACTTCATTGTTCCGCAGTAGTTGTCCCCCCAACCAGCAGAGTACATGTTTCTTTCTCGACACACACTTTGTTGGTCAAATGTCAAACATCTATTCACAGTTTTCGAATCAAACAAGGAAAGACAGCTTCAAATTCCCTGACATTCTCTTAGCCGGTGGTGATCAAAAAAATGATTTCAAGGAAGCTGAGCGATTCTATTTCCCTTTCAATCTCGACAGGCAGTACTGGGTGGGAGTATGCATTGATATGAGTAGTTGGTCCATTTCTGTCTTAGATAGCAACACTTCTATCAGATCGGACTATATGATGAACAAAGAGGTGAGGCCTCTTGCACAGATGTTTCCATATTTTGCGAGGCAGGTGGGTAAACATATTGCAGCCAAAGGGTTGAAACCCCTTGCGATTGATAGGCCCCGCTGGATTCCGCAAAATAACGCACTGCTCGACTCCGGCATCTCAACGTTACTTTTTATTCAAGCTCACGCTTCTGCGGGCAACGATGCCTGCAAAGGTATAACAGCAGATGTTCTGGACACCCAAGTGGAACGCCTCGCCGTCACTCTGTATGAAGAAAACGTTGGGCTCCTATGAAAATGATCGTCTGTTCTCTTTTCACTGTTGTTTGTCCAATCTTAATTATCGAACTTGTGGTTTATGTTGTTTATCCCAATATCTAAGGACTTTGTTTCATCATTCCCTAAACTTGTATTATTCTCCAGCAGGACCGCTTGTAATATTCCAAGGTCACCTCGTTTAAAAAGTAGAAGTAATTGGGTCAAAAACCATAGAGGAAGTACAAATTGGTTGAATACCAACAACAGTTTAAAAGTAGGCCCAACTCTCTAATCACTGCCTATCCGGCTATAGTCCATTCAAACTGTGTTTAGCCGGCTATAATGTTAAAATGGGTCAGTTCAATTATATCAGCTTTGGTTACAACCATTAATTAAACACGTGCGTGAAAATGGAGAGTAACAACCATGTGCATCATCCTCTATATATTAGCGATTAGGGATCTATAACCCTAGTTCTAAACCACAAAGGTTACTCCCCTTATATCAAGCCGCCGTAGTATCTCCTCCTTTCGATATGCAGTCATCTCAAGCCTCCGGCGGAGATTCTTCTTCCCTGATCAACAGCAACATTGGATCTACAGGGCCACCCTGCCGGTGTCGGAAACCCACAAAGCTGTTCAAATCATGGACAAAACAAAATCCAGGGAGAAGATTTTTCAAATGTTCGAGTCATGGATTCTCATCCTGGTTCGATTTTGAAGAGCCCCATGGCTGGCAGAAGATAAGCCTGCTGGAGGCTCGGGACGAAATCCACCGTCAACGAATTGAAATTAAAAAATTGCAATCTGAAATTGGGGTTCTTAAGGACCAGAGCACGACTTCTCTGACAGCGTCCGCCGACAACTTTGACATCACAGAGGCAAAGGTCGACCAGACGGTTGAGGACCATCCTTTAGGGGCAGACTCATTTCAGTCAAGAGAGACCGTAAGAATGTTACGACAAGTGCTTGTCATATCCTGGGGAGGGTTTATCGCCGCAACCGCCATCATCATAATCTTGTCCAAGAATTAATTTGTTTCAGCGTCTCCAGTACTTTCTTTCCTACTTATCTGGGTCTACCTCTGCTTCTCTAAAATTAAGCTTTATTGTCGCTAGCCATGTAGGGAACTCTGGTTCCGCCGTCTCTATGTTGTAAAAATTTAAGATCTAAATCGTTTACTAAAACAAAGCTATCCACATCCATACTACATATATCATTGTGTTCATACCAGTAATGATTCCCAAATAATTGTAAATACTATGGTCGGATATCAAATAGTGTGGATTTTTAATATAATATGTGGATGTTCTCGCTGTGTGTTAACTTTCCTTTTTGTGCTGCGTGTTTGATACGGTTATAATTGATTGGCTAATTTGTTAAATAACCGTTAATGTTGCCTCCTATACGGTAATGTTTTAACTCACTCGGATCCGGCTATTTAGTTGCTATTTCTTGTTACGTTCTCAATTGACCGACTATATTTATATATAACCGTCCTTGTAGTGTTTATTGTTTAGGGGCTTCATAGTAGTGTTTATTGTATAGGGGTACATTATTTATGTTTTAGGGTTTATAGTTCTGAGTTAAGTGGTTTGTGAACAGTGTTTAGGGTTTAATGTCTTGGGTTTAGGGTCAATCGGTTAGCGGTTTTCGGTCTAGGGGTTTAGGGTTTACGGTTTAGTGTATAGTGTTTAGGGATTAGCGTTTAGGGTTTACGGTTTGGGGTTAGGGTTTAGTGTTTAGGGTGTAGTGTTTAGTGTTTAGTGTTTAGGGTTTAGTGTTTAGGGTTTATGGTTTAGGGTTTGGGGTTAGGGTTTAGTGTTTTAGGGTTTATGGTTTATTGTCGCTAGCCATGTAGGGAACTCTGGTTCCGCCGTCTCTATGTTGTAAAAATTTAAGATCTAAATTGTTTACTAAAACAAAGGTATCCACATCCATACTACATATATTATTGTGTTTGATACGGTTATAATTGATTAGCTAATTTGTTAAATAACCGTTAATGTTGCCTCCTATACGGTAATGTTTTTACTCACTCGGATCCGGCTATATAGTTGCTATATCTTATTACGTTCTCAATTGACCGGCTATATTTAAATATACCCGTCCCTGTAGTGTTTATTGTTTAGGGCTTCTTAGTAGTGTTAATCGTATAGGGGTACATTGTTTATGTTTTAGGGTTTATTGTTATGAGCTCAGTGGTTTGTGAACAGTGTTTAGGGTTTAATGTCTAGGGTTTAGGCTCAATCGGTTACCGGTTTTTGGTCTAGGGGTTTAGGGTTTACGGTTTAGTGTATAGTGTTTAGGGATTAGTGTTTAGGATTTAGGGTTTGGGGTTAGGGTTTAGTGTTTAGGGTGTAGTGTTTAGGGTTTAGTGTTTAGCGTTTAGGGTTTAGAGTTTAGGGTTTAAGGTTTGTGGTTAGGGTTTAGGGTTTTAGGGTTTAGGGTTTAGGGTTTAGTATTTAGGGTTTTGGGTTTAGGGTTTAGGGTTTAGCGGTTTAGCGGACTGGGTTTAGAGTTTTGGGGTTAGAGTATAATGTTTAGTGTTTTCGCTTTATGGGTTAGGGTTTTGGGTTATGGTTTTGGGTTTAGTGTTTATAGTTCGGGGTTTAGGGTTTAGGATTTAGGGTTTGGGAGGCATAATATGGGGCTTAATGTTCATTGTTTAAGGATCACGGTTTAGAGTATAATGAGTCGTGTTTTTCGTTTAGTGGTTAGTTGTTATAGTTTAGGGTTTAGGGTTAAGGGTTTAGTGATTAGGGAACTGGATTTACTGTTTATTTTAGTGTTATAGGTTCATTTTCATGAATTAGGGCTTAATGTTTAGGGTCAAGTGTTTACTGCATCGGATTAGGTTAAAGTAACGTATCGTATTTTTAGATGTTTGTATAAAAGTTGAGCGTTGGATCGTGTATTCATCTCCGCCTGCTACTTCTTCATGCTGGAACATAGCAGCATTCATTACCATATTAATGCTTGATGATATAAAAATTGGCCAGCTAAAAATAGAGATAACCGTCCAAGTATTATGATTGTTATACAACACTAATTAAGGATTAGGGTTTAGAGTTCAGGGTTTACGTTTTGGGTTTACGGTTTCGGGTTTAGGGTTTAGGGTTTAGTTCCAACTTGGGTAATATATCAGCTTGAGTTCCCCGAGGTAATCGTTCGTCTACATATATAATATTCTAATGGTTTTGCGTAACATATGGAGAAACTTTTAATTATCATTATTTAACGCTATATCCTTATCCCCTACATAACCCAGACGGACAGACAAATCTCCTATTTTACATAACCCATCACCTATTTTGTCCATCCATCACCCCCACTTCATTCCATACAAGTCAGCCCTTGCGTTAAGCTCCTCCTTTATTTCATTAATTTATAGATAATCTTATATAGCGTTCTAGCAAATTGCTTTGTTATGTCCAAGCGCGTTGCATCTGCTGCATGCCAACCTCCTACGAATTGACTTCACCTATTTACATTCGCGTAGTCGGAAATGAGTTAATATTTTTCCATATCTGTTAACAGGGTAATATACTACCATTCTACCAATCAAATACATACCAATTTCTCTCCACGAGAAAAGTAACGTAGCTTCTTCGGCCTTCCAGGAGGGCGACGAGTTGCAGGTGGTGACAACCTAATTCCTGAGAAAAACCTTGGCAAGTCGGAGAGTGAGGTATATTCGGTTACTGGAGCTATAGTTCCCTCATAAGCAGCTCTGAGGAACGGGACCTTGTACGCTTCAGTTACGAGTGTATCAACTTTGACCTTTGCTGTCAACGCTGCTGAAATTGCGTGAGAACAAGGAATGGACAGCATCTGAAACTCACAACAACTGCAACTGTTTGTCCCAATGTTGACATGGAAACAACATCCCTTCTTTGTGCGCACTTCATATTCTTTGTCAGCAATGTCGACTACTTTGTAACCACCTGTCAACTCAAAGTTCCTTGTAACAATTCCAAGGGACTTAAAATGTTAGGGTTCTTATTAGCTGCATCACGTCTTGTGGCAAACCAATTCATTAGTTTTGCTCTTATGAAATCAACCAAAGGTATTATAGGAAACTCCCTGGCCTCACGCAATACAGAGTTCCATGACTCGGCCAAATTGCTCGTCATGATATTGTACCGGTTTCCGTCGAAGTGAGAACGAGCCCAATGGGGGAAACCTATCTCCATCAAGTATGTTGCACATGCTGGGTCCATCTGTTTAATCTCATTAAACGTTTTGAAGAAATCCTCCAAACGGTAGGCACGGGCAGCTTTGGCAGCCAGATACCCTAAGTGCCTCCCTTTAAAGTTTGACCGAATGTTCCTCTTGAGGTGGACAACACACACACAGTGGCCTGCTTTAGGGAATACCTGAATTAATCAAAGAAGATAGAGAGTTTCAATATGGTGAATGCGTGTATTTAGGTAACCGAAGTGAAACAAAAAATGTAGCTCGATAATGAAACATATTAACGTATATGATAAAAGTTAACCTTGCCAACACCCTTAATAATGGAAGGATGTCTATCAGAAACAACGACGAGCTCTACTTCGTTTGCAACAAAGACTGATAGTTGCTGGAAAAACCATTCCCATGACTTGTCGTTCTCGCTGTCGACAATAGCAAAAGCCAGCGGGTAAATTTGATAATTACCATCTTGTGCGGAAGCTGTTAGCATACACCCCGCGAACTTGCCTTTCAAGTGTGTTCCGTCCACCACAACAACCTTTCTAATGAATTTATATCCACTCACGCAGGCTCCCATAGCCAGAAACATATATTTGAAACGATGATCTCCCTGATCATTCGTGTCAGTGTGTATTTCAGCCACTGTTCCTGGATTTGCTGCGACAAGTCCATTTAGATAGGAGGGGAGCTGAACATATGAAGCGTTGCAAGACCCATGACTGTTGTCAGCAGCCAAATCACGGGATTTCCATGCCTTCCAGTAGGAGATATTAACGTTGTGGTCACCACGCATCATGCGTCTGATTTCTCTAGGTTTTGGGCCTCCACCAATACCCGCAAATTTTGTCTTCATCAGCTCCTCAACTACTGCCGCTGTAGCCTGGTTTTGGTATCCTGAACGGACGTTTACGGAACAAGTATGTTGTCTGACAAATGTCCTCACTTCAAATATGTCACAGTCTTTCAGGCGGGCTGCATAAACACGCCACGGGCAGCCACTCCCCAGACACACTAGAATTACCAAGCTTTGGTCTGATTTTTGACTTCTGAAGCAAAACTTGTTGTCTATTGCATACAAAGCCATATTCTGTTTGAAAGCATCTTTGTTTCGAAACACCATACCCACCGACAGGTCCAGCCCATTGTCAGCTACGTCTGCTGCAAGAATTTACAAACGGTTCAATTAAAACCACAAAAATGCTACCATTAACATTTTTAAATACAAAACTACCCACTTTTTGCAGCTGTTTTATGTGATGTATGCTGTTATAGTACTAACAAGTGGAGTCATAGATGGAAAGCAAATATATTGAAAGCAAAACAAAAAATAATCAAAGTTGCTTAGAATTGTAAGATAACTTTTTCATTAATACTTCAATGGTTACACAAGGTTGAGCAACAAAAACCAACCACCCTTCAAACTCAAACCTAGCAGTCTACTTTAGTATCAAGTTCCACTTAGCCGATTATCTTGAAAACATATCCGGTTACACAAAAGTTTAACCCCAAAAACAATCCATCTGGTTAAACTTTATGTTAACCGGCTAATCCAAAGGAATACAAACCGCCCCCAAAACAGAAAGACATAAGCTTAATATATAACATAATTTCCCGCCTAACAAAGCCAACCATGTCATCACCCACCCTCAGTGTAGCTACCCTTAGATGAAGTCGCCACAGCCTTCTCACTCTTAATTTGTGGTAGTTCCACCTTCTTACTTCCCAAATCATGGTCATGAGTCAGAGGCGTGCTTCTTTGAGGTATAGCAGAACCTTCGTCCACATTTTGCATTGCCTCCATAATCCGGACAGTTTCAACCGGAACTTCGCCAACAGAAGCTATACAACATCAAATTGTCTTCTGGTTAATACAACATCATTTAAAGGCTTATATGAAACTTATTCTTACTTGTATTGGATGAAGTAGCACCGAATTTTTCTCCCCCAACAACCGCCTCAGAGTTCACTTCTCCCACGTCGCTAACCTTTGCGGTTGTGGCTACACCAAGCTGGGAAGCACCCAACGTAGTAGACCCTATAGAAGAGCTGGTGCCTTTTTCAACGCCCACGTCCTCACCAATGGGGAGTTTATCAGCTTTTTCACCTGCTTCCCCATCCAAGTCCAAAACGTCTGTTCGTTTAGACTCTTCTTCCATCAATTCATTCCAGAAATCAGTTGCATCAGCCGCTGGTTCATGATCACTACCAGTGTTTATGAAACCCGAGTAGTTTCCTAGGTCTATCCCCACATCCCAGAGAACAGAAGGAGCTTGGGAAGCAGTGTTGGGAACCTGTTGGTCCGCACCTGCTGCGCTCGTACTTGCACCTCCTATTTATTATAGATATCCGGTTAATTAAAATCGTAGACCGCCAGTAAACAATAATGCACGGTTAAAGTTGTCTAATATATCAGCTTATCTAAGCGGTTAATTAAAATTGTAGACGGCTAGTAAACAATATTGCAGGGTTACGTGTAGGAATTAAGCTTACCCACACTGGCTTCTCCGACGCCTCCCACGATACCAACATCAACCATGTCGTCGTCATCGTCGAGGTTGATAATGTCTACACCTTGCCTAACGCTTCTCACCCCCTCAAAACCTACACCCATGGTAACATGTTTCATCTCAAGTGCAACTCGGTAGAGTAGTTGCATCTCCTGCTCTCCAAATATCTCCAACATCACCCTCTCACTTGTCTCAAGGCGTTCCCCGAAAACCAAACCTGAAATACTCAATATCATACTTTAACACATACGTTTAGTTCGAAATTATGAGGAATATAATTAGTAAAAGGGTTTTGAATCACCAACCCTCATATACAGTTCTCGCTCTGTCATCCTGCGAACCATCAACCACATAGGTCGTACTACCTATACTGAAGATAGCACGGCGGAAAAAGTTATACTCTGCAACGCTCCTTGCGCCAAGAGTAACCAGCAGAGTCACCTCTGTTACCCATGGCCGTTCGGTTAACAGAGCACGAAGGTCATTAGAGGATGATATCGTCACTGGCGGAATGTTCCCACTAGGGAAAAGCATCCAGTCAGGCATCCCGTAAGTAATAACAACCGGGGTGGCCTCACTTATACCATAAACATCTCTAATCGCTCCTTCCACCATTTCATAGTTTTCAGCTTCCTTCACATACATTGTCCACGGCATATCGCCATGTGTCGGAAGGAAATGCCAGTGATCCCTGCGGTTTTTCTTCCAGTCACCTCGAAACACTCGAAATAGTCTACCCATCTCCTGCGTCAGGAAAAAAAAAAGAGATTAGATAACTAGAAGAAGAAT
The DNA here is from genome assembly GCA_905132765.1 of Moricandia arvensis. Taxonomy (NCBI): domain Eukaryota; kingdom Viridiplantae; phylum Streptophyta; class Magnoliopsida; order Brassicales; family Brassicaceae; genus Moricandia; species Moricandia arvensis. The sequence continues at coordinate 10,924 of CAJHQP010005496.1, forward strand.
ATCACCGGAAAAAATGCAACTATATATAAACACAACCAGATTCTGACTTCATAAATGGGTCAACCAACTAAATTCTGAAGCATTATTTATTCTGAAGTATAAACAGATTCGAAAACGTAAATGCGAAGGGGGATTGCGTTGAAATCTCATTAATGGTTTAAGGTTTAGAGAATACTTACAGTTTGGAAAATCTTTCTCGACGAAGAATATCAGTTGAATAACCTTCTGACCTTCCTGATTAACCTCCACTTTCTCCTTGAGGTTTACTTCGTCTCTCTGAAACCGGTCACTGCTTTTTATAGACGAGTATGAAAGAGATGAAAGTACAAATCAATATTTACACATTTTCTGTAAATAAAGGAGGCAAATCTTTAGGCTTGATTTGTTTTTGGCATGCGGCGCCTGCGTCAGAGAATATGTGGATGGGGAGAACTCTGCGGTCATCACTATTTGCCTTTCATTTACCGATGAAATCTCATAATATCCATCAATATCTTCATTATATCTTCATAAAATCTAAGGAAAATCTTAATAAATCACAACACCTACGAAACCTACAAACCCTATACTCGGAAGTGGGAGAGTCGACAAGGATGAAGGATATTAACGTCATTAAACATAGACCCATTGGCACAACTTTCCCACGGCCCAACTGTTGTTGGTATTCACCCAATTTGGACATTCTCTATGGTTTTTGACCCAATTACCTCTTATAATTATAATGAAAGTTTTGGTGATACCACGTCAGTGCCGATTTTAGGGGTAGGCAAGTGGGGCATACGCCCAGGGCCCACCACAAAAACAAATAAATTTTGTAGTAAAAATGGCCCAGCTTTTTTATTTCTCTTTTTCATTGGGCCCATAATTTTATATTTAATTAACTATTATTGCATATAAAATATATTTGTCAAGGGTCCAAAATATATTTGTCAAGGGCCCAATATAAAGTTGAGCCGGGCCTGTACCACGTTAGGGTATTTGTTAGACTTAGGATATTATTCTAGAACGGCTTCCTACGTCCTTCACAATGAAACGAATGAGAATCTTTGTTGGTGCCTTCCGCATCCCTTCATTTGCCATCTAGAGTTCCGTAGATGCTTTTCCAGATTACACATATAATAATAAAAGCGCAACTCGCTTTTCTCTAAGACAGTTTTTTTTCCTGTGAAGCTGCCAGGTGAAGGTACTGGGGCATTGACAGAAGCAACAATGAAGCATGCTTTGACTTGCCATCTGTGACAAGTTACCCACAGAGAACTCACCATCTGTTTTTTTTATTTTTTTTGGAACACAACTTTAATTTTCTTACTTTTCAACTTTATTGATTACAATAAAAGAGAAAATTATCCATCTTCCTTGATTAAAAGCATAAACAACAACATTATAAAATAAGCAGGATAAGTCTTCATGAGAAGATAACAGTGAATTCGAGACGAAGCTTGAATGCGTTGATGTAGCTTTCACGATAAAGTCGGACAGCAAAGAGATATTCACATATGGTGACGTTGAAAACCAGCCCTCAACAGTGAAGAAGCTGAAACCAAGACTTGACTCCAAGTCCACAAAATCATCTCCTTTCATAGAAAGGAGGTAATGTGGCAAAATCCATTCCTCAATTGAGGAAGATGATACCATGGAAGAATACAAAAACCAACCCCGTAAATTCACTGGTGAAATATTCTTCATAAAAGATAAGTATACCATGAAACGCAATTTAAAGATTTCGGTGAACCCACCAAAAATCCTTTGCAATCTAAACTCAAATATCAAAACCATAATAGAGTTGTAACTGAAGAGGATTTGGTGAAACGAAGTGTCGTTTGAAGAAAAAGCTATCCGGGAACCCCAAGAAAAGCAGACGGTGACAAGCATTGTTAGGTTGAGATAAATACAACAGAACTTTATTGGGCTTGCAAGGCCCAACTGATGAGTCAAAGGTCCATCTCGTTGGCCCATTTGAATAGAGTGTTTCCGTACGGGCGGTTGTAAGCTTTGCAACGAGTGAACAGATGATAAGCATCGGTTGATGGAAGGAGTGTTGGGTTCACTCTCCACACTGGTGGAGAATGACGAAGGTATGCCAGCAGTAATAGTCTGAGCAGAGATGAAGAATGGCGTCGACAATAAGAGCAGTCAGATCCAAATCCAGTGAGTCCACCTCGATCAATCGGAGGAAAAAACAACTTTGTTGAGAAAATCAGCTCCATAAACAGAATACAACATCGCTTTGAATGGATGTTCATCGGAGTAGGGTCGTTGGCCTGAAGGTCACGGTGAGAAAGATTGGCACTTGCGCCATTCCGGGAATCCCCTGAGAGAAAGTTAGTTACAGAGATCTTCATCCAGAATCCTGAAACCACGACGGATCTCTGATAGAGTTGCAGAACCAAACCGGCACATCTCAAACCAAACCAAGTTTCCAAATCAGAAATACACTACGTAAAGCTTTTATTATTTGTTTTTGCATTTTGTTTAAGTTGCTAATAAGAAGAGAATTGGTCTTCATTGTGTTAGTTACAACACGTGAATAATGCTTGGCCGGTGGGTTTGCTGGTCGGTGAAGAAGGTGAGGACAAGTCAAAAAGTAGAGGCTTACTTAGTCAAAAATTGATGCTCACCAACCCAAAACATGCCCTATAAATACATGATCTCTCTCGTTTATAGAATCCATCCCAAACAAGAAAAACACAGAAGAAAGAAGAAGAGAAGGGAGAGAGAACGTGAGAAAGAAAAAAAAAATATATTTTTCTTTAAGAAATTATTATTAATTTCTTGAGTGTATTTGGGATCGGGGTGTGTTGAGAGCTTTGTAAAATTTCCCGGTGATAATAAAAGGATCGGTAGCAGGTCCCGGAGACGTAGGCACGATTGGCCGAACTCCGTTAACAATTTTGTGTGTCTCTTCCCGCTCCCGAAAATTCTGAATTTTTCCCACAAAATTTGACCCGTATTTCCTAACAACTGGTATCAGAGCTTGAGTTACGGTGATCAGTCGACGGAGGTGTTTTAAACACGGTAGTGAGATTGCTGATGCATTGGTAGTGTCTGTTGATTCCCCGAGGAAAAGTGAAGCTCGTGATGCAGCTGCAAATACCACCAAGGCGTCAATCTCCTATGTCGATAGCCCAATAGATTCATGGGTGCTTGACTCAGGAGCGTCATTTCACACCACACCGCACCACAACATTATGGAGAATTATGTTGCTGGAAATTACGGAAAGGTATATCTCGCTGATGGATTACCTTTGGACATAGTTGGTATTGGAGATATCAATTTGAAGATGTCAGATGGACGGGTAAGGAAGATTACGAAGGTCAGACATGTGCCAAAGTTGATGAGAAATCTAATCTCAGTAGGTCAACTTGATGACACGGGGCACGATGTCAACTTTGGTGGTGGAGCCTGGAGAGTCAAGAAAGGTTCCATGGTGGTTGCTAGAGGTCATAAAAGAGGCACTCTCTATATGACGACGAGTTATCAAGACACTGTTGCTGTTGTCGAGAATGCCAAACAAACAAAGTTGTGGCATTGTAGGTTGGGGCACATGAGTGAGAAAGGAATGAAACTCATGGTGGAAAATGGTGCTCTTCCAGATCTGAAGACGGTGGATCATCAGATGTGTGAAAGCTGCATCCTTGGGAAACAGAAGCGAGTTAGTTTCTCTAAAGGAGGAAGAGAGCCAAAATCTGAGAAGTTAGAGCTGGTGCACACTGACGTGTGGGGACCCGCTCCTATTGCATCGCTGGGAGGTTCGTACTATTATGTGACCTTTATTGATGACTCCACAAGAAAGGTGTGGGTCTACTTCATGAAGAACAAATATGAAGTGTTCTCAGTTTTCAAGAGATGGAAAGCCATGGTTGAGATTGAGACGAATCTCAAGTTGAAGTGTTTAAGGTCTGATAATGGTGGAGAGTATATCAGCGAGGAGTTCAAGAGATATTGCGCTGATAATGGAATCAAGATGGAGAAGACTATTCCTGGAACGCCTCAACAGAATGGAATAGCGGAAAGGATGAACCGAACCTTGAATGAGCGTGCAAGGAGCATGAGATTGCACTGTGGATTGCCAAAGACGTTTTGGGCAGATGCAATTAGTACCGCAGCTTTCTTAATAAATAGAGGACCGTCGGTGCCGTTGGGATTCAAGATCCCTGAAGAACTTTGGAGCGGCAAGAAAGTAAACCTTTCTTTTCTAAAGATATTTGGTTGCTTAGCTTATGTTCACATTGACGATGCTGCAAGAAGTAAACTTGACTCAAAGTCGAAGAAGTGTTACTTCATCGGTTATGGTAACGAGGAGTTTGGTTACCGGTTTTGGGATGATGAAAATCGAAAGATCATCCGCAGCAAGAATGGTGTGTTCAACGAAGAAGCGTTGTACAAGGATAAGCAAAAAGAAGGCTCAGAGAGGAAAGAGCCTAGAGTTGTTGACTTAGAAGATATCCTGACACCGGAGTTGCAACAGGATACTACAACAGCAGAAGAAGAAATCTCTCAAGAAGAGAGTAGTGAGGCTGATGAGAATGATGATTCCGAAGTGGTCCCACATACACCAGTCACGGAGTTACGACGGTCAAGTAGAATCATCAGAAAGCCTGTAAGATTTTCTCCATCGCTCAACTATATTCTGCTCACAGATAGAGGCGAGCCTGAATGTTATGAGGAGGCTATGCAAGTTGATGAGTCGATCAAGTGGGAGCTTGCAATGAACGACGAGATGGATTCGTTGTTATCAAATCACACGTGGGAGTTAGCAGATTTGCCTAAGGAGAAAAAGGCATTGCATAACAAGTGGGTCTACCGAATAAAAGAAGAACCTGATGGGAGTACGCGCTATAAGGCGAGGCTTGTTGTGAAAGGATTTCAACAAAAAGAAGGCGTTGACTACACTGAAATCTTTTCTCCAGTAGTCAAGTTGGTGACTATTAGAACGGTTCTTGGACTGGTAGCAAAGGAGGATTTGCATCTTCAGCAGATGGATGTGAAGACGGCATTTCTTCACGGTGATTTGGATGAGGAAATTTATATGAAGCAACCCGAAGGCTTTGAAGTTAAAGGGAAAGAAAGCCTTGTTTGCAAGCTGAAAAGGAGTTTGTACGGCTTGAAACAAGCTCCAAGACAGTGGTATAAGCGGTTCGATAGCTTTATTAAAGGCGTTGGTTTCTTGAGGTGTGAAGCTGACCACTGTTGTTACTTCAAGAAGGTTCAAGAGTCCTACTTGATATTGCTCCTATATGTGGATGACATGCTAATAATAGGAGCAGACTTGCATGAGATCAATAGCTTGAAGACGAAACTCTCAGAAGAGTTTGCGATGAAAGACCTTGGAGAAGCAAGACAGATTCTAGGGATGAGAATCAGTAGAAGCAAGGAGGGTCTTAAGCTATCACAAGAGGAGTATGTGAAGAAAGTCCTCAAGAGGTTTAACATGGATGACGCAAAGCCAGTCAATACTCCGCTGGCAAGTCATTTTCGGTTATCCAGAGATCAATCTCCAAAGACGGAAGACGAGATGGCATATATGGATAAAGTTCCATATGCTTCTGCTATAGGCAGCCTGATGTACGCGATGATATGTACAAGGCCAGACATTGCACATGCAGTGGGAGTGGTTAGCAGGTTTATGAGCAATCCGGGAAAGGAACACTGGGAAGCTGGTAAGTGGATTTTCAGATATCTGAAAGGAAATCCAAGCCTTTCACTATGTTTCACAAAGTCTGAAACGGGATTGCAAGGATATGTTGATGCTGACAACGGAGGCGACATTGACAGCACAAAGAGCACAACTGGATATGTCTACACTTTTGGCGGTACTGCAATTTGTTGGGTTTCAAAGTTGCAGAAAATTGTATCTCTATCAAGCTGTGAAGCTGAGTATGTTGCGGTGACGGAGGCAACAAAAGAGATGATATGGCTACAATCTTTTCAAGAGGAGTTAGGCCATGACCAAGAGAAAAGTGTATTGTACTGCGATAGTAAAAGCGCCATCGACTTGGCAAAGAATCCAGTTTACCATGCTCGGACGAAACACATACATCGTCGATATCATTTCATCAGACAAGCATTGGAAGATGAAATGTTGGTACTTGAAAAGATCCCAGGAAATAAGAATCCGGCAGACATGCTAACGAAGGTCGTGCCGCGTGATAAGCTGAGGTTATGTGCAACCTCAGTTGGCTTGTCGGAGTAACAAGCTGAGAAGACCTGCTACATTGATCAAGGTGTGAAGACAGATTGAAATCAGTCTTCAAGTGGGAGATTGTTAGTTACAACACGTGAATAATGCTTGGCCGGTGGGTTTGCTGGTCGGTGAAGAAGGTGAGGACAAGTCAAAAAGGAGAGGCTTACTTAGTCAAAAATTGATGCTCACCAACCCAAAACATGCCCTATAAATACATGATCTCTCTCGTTTATAGAATCCATCCCAAACAAGAAAAACACAGAAGAAAGAAGAAGAGAAGGGAGAGAGAACGTGAGAAAGAAAAAAAAATATATTTTTTTCTTTAAGAAATTATTATTAATTTCTTGAGTGTATTTGGGATCGGGGTGTGTTGAGAGCCTTGTAAAATTTCCCGGTGATAATAAAAGGATCGGTAGCAGGTCCCGGAGACGTAGGCACGATTGGCCGAACTCCGTTAACAATTTTGTGTGTCTCTTCCCGCTCCCGAAAATTCTGAATTTTTCCCACAAAATTTGACCCGTATTTCCTAACACATTGTATATAGGAAACCATCTCCTCTACTTTCCCTTAATTACCATGTTGAAAGGAGTTAAGACTCCATTTGCTTTTGTACTTTCTCTATTTAAATGAATGAAAAAGGCAAAAAGAGGCAATTTTAATTGCCCAAAATCAAAGTCTTAGTGTTTTTATTTTGTTCTAAAGCTTTGAAGAGATTCAAAGCTATCAATTGGTATCTGAGCTCGGCTCTTGGTTCCAACTTTTTTTTCTTTTGTGCTATCACCATATCCTATCATCCATCCATGGGCACCACCAAAGAACATCTTGAAGATTTGGAGAAAGGGCTGGGGCTTGTGCAAGATGAGTTGCAAAAACTCAGTACCGGAATGAATGACAAGTTTCAAGGTATGGAATCAAGATACCAAAACATGGCGTCCAACCTTAAGACATCTATGGAGCGCATACTCGAGCTGCTTTCTCAAAACTGCAGTGGTGAATTAAGTACACTTGCAGTCACCCAAATTCCTCAACCTAATCCACCGTCAATAACCCTCGACACAACGACCCAACTTCATGTCCCTTTGGTGCCATCGATCCCACAACTAGAACACAACCCACGACCTGCAACATACCCACTTCACGTCGCACCACCACCGCCACCATTACATCCACCACACTACCCACCACTCAATCCACAGACACAACGACACATCAAACTTAACTGTTCACGCTTTAATGGAGGTGACCCGACTGAATGGCTCAACAAAAGCAAACAATACTTTGCATATCAAGGTGTACAACGAGCTCAACAAGTCAGTTTTGCTTCATATCATCTTACTGAGGAGGCCAACGAATGGTGGTTGGCTACTTCTAAGGCTCTCGGCCTCGATCCAAACAACTCACCATGGGAAATGTTTGAGGAAGAACTCTGGAATAGCTTTGGACCAACTGAAGGTGAGAATTGTCATGAGGCTCTTTCCAAAATGCAACAAACCGGTATGTTGCCTGAGTACCAACGTGATTTCGAGAGGCTGATGAACAAGGTTGATAATTGGTCCGAAAACATCGTTAGTAGGATCCTACTTGGGTGGATTACGCGCTTCAATCGCATAACAAATTCGTATGTTTTCTCCCACCACCCTGAAATTTGTAATCAACTTACCACGTTTGCGTGATGATCAGTTACAACGCCAAAGGAGATCCTCTTCCAACCACAACACCGCCTCTGCTACAAACCAGAATGGGCCCTCCGCAGTTGGTCACCAACCCTCACAAGCGCCCAAGAGGTTAAGGTGGGATGACATGAAGCACAAACGCAACTTAAACTTATGCTTTAGTTGTGATGAGAGGTATACTCCTGGACATATGTGCAAAACATCTCAATTGTTCTTACGATAGGTGAAGATGAAGATCTTGTTCACGACAGCAGCGAGATTGAGAGTTTTCAGAAACTGAATCTTGGGGACAAGATTCATCTTGGCGAGGGGAGTAATGATAGAGTTGCAGAACCAAACCGGCACATCTCAAACCAAACCAAGTTTCCAAACCAGAGAAACACTATGTAATTGATTACGTAAAGCTTTTATTATTTGTTTCTGCATTTTGTTTAAGTTGCTAATAAGAAGAGAATTGGTCTTCCTTGTATATAGGAAACCATCTCCACTTCCCTTAATTACCATGTTGAAAGAAATTATTACTCCATTTGCTTTTGTACTTTCTCTATTTAAATGAATAAAAAGCCAAAAAGAGGCAATATTAATTGCCCAAAATCAAAGTCTTTTAGTGTTTTTATTCTGTTCTAAAGCTTTGAAGAGAAGGTTCAGGACAACAGAAAGTGGTCTTGTAAGAGAGCAGCAGCTGAGCATCGTGGAGAAACCCGGTGACAGATCTGGGTTAGTGGCTGAGTGAACATGGGTGGAGCTGACTAGCATCGCACCGGAAGCCGGAGCTCCCTCCATTGGTTTCACCAAACGAGACATCAAATCGATACCAAACGCCATAAAAAGAAAAAGACAAAGTCGAGTAGAGAGGCAGAGAGCAACAACAAGTAAAGGCCGAGATGAGAGAAGGACGCCGGCAAGCAAGGGCTACACTGGCGTCGGAGATTGATAGCAGGAGAGGCGCCTTGGTTATCGGGACAGGGAGAGAATAGAAACTAGGGCGAACTTTCACCATCTGTTATTATTTTATTCCTGGTCGTGTATTGGAAGAATTGTTGGGCAGGTTACTGGTGTTGGACTTCTGTGGCATCCTTGTTGGAGCTTGTGGATAGAAAATTGAATGCACTAAATTTCTGTTCATAACCATTTGCCTAGGAATAAAATTACTCGGAGTACTTGTGAAATGCTGCCTCCGTTTGTGTTGGACTTGCAAAGGATGCGTAATCCTTGGAGCATAATAGTTTTGGTGAGTTGACTCTCTTTTTATACGTTTCATGATCATAGGAAGAGCTACTTGATAGTTTTACATGAGCAGATTCTTTGTATACTTTTCGTAGTGCATATACGAAGCTGGGAAGTTTGATAAACTTCTGTGAGACAAGAAGCACGTTACTTGAGATACTTTTCACCTTCAGCAATCCTCAACAGTCAGTGTAACGTTTCAGGACGTAATAGTGTTATCAGACGGGTTCTACGCAAGCTTAGGTGAGTTGTGCTGTAAGGGGCAAGCGTGAAGTTTTCCCCTCACACAATATTAGCCAAGTATTCTTTTAAACTTATGGACCGCACATAATTTTTGTATGGATCTGTTTAGATTGCATCTTTTTCTACTTATTTGCTGTTGTCAGATGTATGCTCTTTTGTTTTTTTGATATCAACGGAAAGCTGCTTTCGTTCCCATCAGAGGAAGCCGGTGGAAAGGAAATAACATTCAAAAGAGTGATTTGCTTATATTGACAGAGGAGTTGCTCGACCTTGTAATGATTGTAACATTGTTGTATGTTCTATGCAATAAAGAACTTCCAAGTAGCGTCTGTTTTTTTCTTCAAGATTATACTTCCTAACAAAATGTATATTCCGATTTAAAAGACATAAAAATGGGATCTAATATCATTCAATTTTTTTTGAGTTTTCTCCAAATTCTCTGAATCAAAACTAAAATATCAAAACATGATGTTTATTGTGTACTTCTCATCTTTGGATCTCCCATACTCTTCAAAAATATATGTTTGCGATTATAAACAAGTTCTTCTCATTAGCTTACAACAGTTGGTTATGACCAGCAAGCAAGAGTAGAATATGAGACTGGTTATAGGTTTGTAAAATCAGTAATGATGTTTTCCAAGATGTGATATATGTGCTAACAATGTGTGTTATATCTTGTGATTAAAAAATACATTAAACCATATGATTTGATATTCTTGAAGTTACTTAGCACTTTTAAAAGTTAAAAAACTTATCTTAATTTATTTAACAAATTAAAACACGTTAGTAAACATGGAACGTCAACTTCAAAAACTTCAATTGAGAAGGCTTCTCCAGAAGTCTTCTCTTATTAGTTAGAAACTTTAATAAATATGAATGATGTTAACCTCATAAATATCCACAATTAAGTTATAAATTTTAGCTCCAATAATGACTAATATATATGAATTAAAAAAATGTTAATTTTTTTTATAATTTTAGAGAAAATGAAAGTTCATTAAACATTGACGTAGAAGACTTCCAAGAAAGTCTTCAGAGTTGCATTGAAAGTTTACAAAGGAAGACTTCTAGAGAAGTCTACTCCACAACAGACTTCTTTGAAAGTCTTACTTTGTAAATATTGGTTTACTTTTGTTTTCAAAAAAATCTCAAAAATATCAGAGAATACCTCCCGGTAAGTCGTCTACGATAAACATGTTAGCTTTGCATTTGACCAAATTGTGTCAGAAATTTGACTTTTCCTAGACGATTTAAAAGTAAGTCGTCTAGCGGAAAAATAAAACTTTAGTCGTCTCAGGTTACTTTTGCAATTAGAAAATAAAAATTAAATATTTAATTCTTAATATATGACCTACATGTATGTCTTCCGTCAAACGACTTACATGGAAGTCTTCTATGATATCCAAGGTTTGACCATAATCTCAGAAAAAAAATCTGGAAGACTTCCGTGTAAGTCGTGTCCCGGAAGACATGCATGTAGGTCGTCTAATTAAAATTAAATATTTATTTTTTTATTTTTCAGTTGCAAAAGTAACCTGAAATGACTTATGTATAAGTCATCTAGGGAAAGTCAAAATTTTGGACACAATTTGGTCAAATGCAAAACTAACATGTTTATCTTAGACGACTTACCGAAAGGTCTTCTCTGGTATTTCGAGATTTTTTTGTTAACAAAAAAAGTGGAAGACTTCCAGATAAGTCGTCTCTAATAACACATAAAAAAAAGTCAATTGCAACACTAACATATGCATTGACCAAAAGACTTTCGTGTAAGTCTTCAACAGCCAGAAGACTTACATGGAAGTCTTCTTGGCGAAAAAAATCTAGAAAAAAAATCGATTTCATACCTTAAATTAGTGAGATAACTTCCTTAGCACACGAAATCTTCTCCAAGCACACAAAAGCTTAAACAAAAACGACCCACCAGGAATCGTAAGCTAAATAGTTCTATGAACCATAAAAAAATTAGAATCGTAAGCTTGAATATAGAGAGAAAGTGAAAGAGATGTTGTTTTTAGTTCTTAAGAAATGAGATAGAATGAGTGTAAACGATTTTATGTGCACTAAGAGCTTCAAATTATGGTGCTTGGTGTATTCATGACAATGATAATATTGTAAATGCTTGATGAAGATGAGGATGATAGAGTAAAATATTCATTTTCAAAAAAAAAAGTAATGGCATTTTCATAAAGAATCCAAGCTTTTGGGCTGAATAAGTCAAATGAAAATTTCAAAAGAATCATTGGTTATATAATTTTGTGTTTAAGTTTGAGTTTTGAGTCATATTTGCAAAAAAAAAAACCTAAATGTAATGGTTCAACCTAAACTACTTGTAAGTAGATAAATATAGCTTATGTTTTATAGTATTGATTCCCTAGGATAACCCTTTTTATTTTATTTAGAGTTGTTCGTCGTGGTTGTATGATGTGAAGAGAGCATGTCCATCGAGGATGTCATACATGCAAAATTGTTTGTTGATCCAAATATTAACGGAAGAGCTACATCGTGCAATCGCTGTTCGTGAAGCGGTTCATCATGTTCACATATGAAGCATGTAATTGATATCATATGTAATAAAATATCTATATATATAAAAGAGTGTTTGCTCTCTCTTGAAGCCTTTCACGTCAGCGCCACATCATAAAGTCGATTAGCGCGAACGCGCCACGTGTGAAAAAAATATTATTATTAGATTTATGGGCCTTAGACACAAACCCAATAGTACTCTGAGATAATGCTTAGAGTTTCTTGAGTGTTTTTTTATCCTACAACATAAGTGAATATCGAATCGTTTGATTTGATGATATATATACTTTTATATTTTTTGTATATGGATCTGTTAACGGTGAGTGTTTCTCAATCTCAGGTAAAGTTCACGGATCATTGGCACGTGCCGGTAAAGTAAGAGGACAAATACCGAAGGTTGCCAAACAAGATAAGAAGAAGAAACCCAGAGGACGTGTTCACAGGCGTTTCCAACACAATCGCCGTTTCGTTACAGCTGGTAATTTCTCCCATCGTTGTCCATAAGAATAGTACCTTACATTGTTCAGTTTAATTGAATTGGGATTTGGGATTATTATTAGAAATAATCTACATAAATGTCTGAATAAGTTGAATGTAATAGTTTTGTGTTTGTTGTAAATAGATTTCGTTAGCTGAGGATAATTTTTAGTATGAAAATGTTTTATTACATTGATTTATGTTTGGTAAGCTCCATGATAAAACTTGATGTAACATCAATGGCTGCTCAAGCTGCAAACAAAGCTTCTAGGAGCTCGGCATTAACAAGGTAATAAGAACATATTTGAGAACCACATGATGACGCTCTTGATGCCTCACGGCCCTCACCACGTTCTCTTCCGCAACAAACAAAACCTCATTCAGTACCTTCAGCATCTCGATGGCTCCACGTCTCTTCCTTAAGATGGGCTGAGAGAAAAAAACGAACAAAGCTCAAAAAGTAATTACATGTAGAAATTTTTTTTATGTTTCCATAAAACCCTATGAATATAATGTGATTTGATAAAAAAATATATTAAAAACTATTATAATATAAAGTGAATTTGTTATTTAAGAGAGATTTTATTCTTTGCTTTTCCGTGGAACATCCTTCTCTAACTTTAAAGGATATTATGGACGTGAATATTGTGTTTTATTGTCTCTAACCGTTGGCGCCCGGTCTCTGGAACTGCTTATCTTTTTCTCCAGTCTGTTATATGTCCTGTGTTATTCAATGACACCAAGTGTCTGCTTTTGATTATACATATCACTAATATCTCACACGTAGCGTAGACTAACTCTAATATATTATATAATGATGTAATTAATGATTGACTAGTGTTATTAAAAAATCACTCTCAAAAATTATTTCATGAGTGAAGAATTACCACATCATATATATATATATATATATATATATATATATTTAATTTTGAAGTTATTTAAATTTTCCATAGTCATAGAAAATATAACAAAATTTCAATTTTAATATACATAAATCAATATGTATATATATATATATATATATATATATATATATATATAATAAACCCCTAAATATTATTGTAAAAGTCCCCGAAGAGAAGAAGACGAGTTGTAGATATAAATTAATGTGGCAATTAATTGTGTTTAAAATACGTTTTTGTTGTTTTATAATTTAATTTCTGGTTAGTTTAATATTTTGTTTCATTTACACGATTTTCTTGGTATAAAAACATGTCAGTTTTGTTTGGTTTAGTGATGATAATGATTTTAGGTCTCGATTGGTATAGTTATTGATAAAGCATTAGCAGTATGTTGTACACTACAAGAAAACACAAGTTTTACTAGGACGGCTTTGCCTCGTAATTTCCTAGTAAAGGACCCTTTACTAGGAAATTACGAGGAAACGCGCTTTGTCGTGAATCGTTCCTCGTAAAGTCTTTTTCCTCGTAATTTCCTAGTTAATTTACGAGGAAACATTTCGTCGTAAACCCGTGGATAATTATTTCCTCCTAAATTCCTCGTAAGCTTTCCTCGTAAGGTCGTAGTAATATTTTTCCTCGTAAGCGCGTCGTAATGCTTTACGAAGAATTTACTTCGAACTTTTACGAACACCTTACTTCAAAATGTTTACGAGGAATTTACCTTGAAACGTTTTTTCCCATTAAAAACAATAATTAAAATAAATATAAATAATATACTTTTTAAAAAATTAAAGAATCTAAATTATAAATAAAAAAATAACAAAATATTATATATATAACTAAATACTTAAGTTTTAAATTCATAATATACAATTAAAAATAAAAAACTAAACAACGGATGCTGGTCGTTAAATTGACGAACGAAGTCGTCATCCCGGCTCGCCAACTCCTCCTCGTCCATGTTGGTCATCGACGGTTGTGACTGTGACGGTTAAAAAAATTAAAACATTAATTCATGTATCATTTAAAAAAACAGTTAAAAAAAATAAACCAACCTAATCTAAATTCCTTAAACTAACCACCTAATCTAAATTCCCTAAACTAACCACCTAATCTAAATTTCCTAATTTAATCACTTAACTAGGAATTAGAGAGTACCTTAAGAGGATTTTGAGAGAAGATTGCTACAAATGAGAGAAATCGGATGGCTCGAGTTTATATAGAGAATTTTGTTTCCTCGTAAGGTCCAAGTAATGTTACAAGGAAATAGCGAGTCCCGCGTTTTCCATTTCGAGGACTTTACAAGGAAACAGCGAGTCCCGCGTTTATGTTTCCTCGTAAAGTCATAGTAATCATGTTACTAGGACTTTACGAGGAAACAACCTACGTGGAATTTACGAGAAAACCGCGAGTCCCGTGTTTTCTTTTACTAGGGTTTTACGAGGAAAGGGTTTGTAAATCCCTAAACTTGAAACCCCAAACACCAAACCACAACTTCCTTAACTTATAACATCTTCTATAACCAAACTCCAAACCTCTTCTACACCTAAACCCCAAATTCAAATTCATTTTTGTGATTAAGCAAACTTAAACATACATAATTCAAATTCGTTTTTGTGATTAAACAAACTTATAAAACATACATAATTCATTCGGATACATTCTCAGAATCTGTAGAAACATCATCATTTTCGTAAAACTCGTCCTCAACACCGTCGTCCATTGAGTGATCAGGAACATCTTCGTATTCACGATTATGCGGATCAATGAGTAGGATATCATCAATTTCTGCTTCAGGTTCTTCGATTTCATTGGTATTTTCTTCTTGTAATGGTGGTTCTTCTCCAACGATTATTCGTCCTCGAGGTGTAACTTTGATAACAGCTAACCAATTTATTCCCGAGGTAGTAATCCGAGGGTATGGAATGAAGCAAAATTTCCTAGTAAATGCCGAGTTTTCTTGTAGTGGTAGAAGCAATATGCTGTGGCAGCTATATGCTATCATTAAAATATTTAATAAACTGATTAGTAAAACATTAGCAATATACAATTTTAAAATTACATAAAAATTAATATATAATATATTTATTTTAAAAAATACATATATAATATATTAATAATAATAATATTAAAAATAATGAATCTTATTTTATTATATAAATTAAATTATATTTTAAAAGTGAAGTATTATTCCTTAAAAATTAAATATAGTTTTTTCAGAAAAATATAACTTATGTAAGGATATAAAAATTATTTGTGATATTATTAAATAAATTAAATTAATTATATAAAAAAATATATATAAATTGTCATTATTTATTTACTGGTAGATGAGTAAATCATTCATATACAAAATTATCAAAAAAATTAATATATAATTTATAATTTATTTATTTCTAAATAATATAGGTATGTTTATATTTGTAATATATATAAATATAAACTACATTATATTTGTATGTAAAAATAATGAATAATATGTGTAATTGTATAAAATTTATTATATTTTAAATGTGAAATATTAATTTTTTAAAAATATTTAGTCGCAATTTTTATTTTGAAAAATACAATTTTTATTTTTTAAATTATAAACATAACTTTTTATATTATAAAAAAATAAAAAAATTATATATAATTATTTCTATTTTTTTATTATTCTAACTCCAAATGCCTTACCAAAAACTTCATATGAGAGTATTTTCATATTAAATAAATAGCATTTGAAGAGTATTAGCATCTTATAAATGTTTTCCGAAATATTTTTCAGATAAATGTTGATTGGATAATAATAAACATAATATTTATGCTAATGCTCCGCCATTAACACCCTTAGTTGGTTTAAAAGAAAACAGATCTGCAGTAAAAGAACAGATCTGCGGTCAAAAGGGAACATATCAGTCAAGCGGTAGGTAAGTTTACTAACTCAATTTGGAAAATGAAACATACTTGTGGATATTATAAAAGCTATCATGATTAAATAAAATTGTGAAAAAAGAAATAAAAATATGAAAAATTAGTAGGTCTATTAAAATCAAATTTGTACAAAACTAGTAGGTCTATCAAACAAAAATCAAAATCAAATAAATTTAGAATAAAATAAAATAAGTTAAAATTTAATAATTACTTTTCTAAATTAAATATATATGTTACCAAAAATAAATATATGATGGGAAATATGATTAAGTCTATCAAATATAACTACATTTGTGGAAAGAAATAAATCTTTGTAAGAGGTTTATACTTCATTTAATTGATAAAACAGATCTTATCTTAGGACAACATCCTTTTAAGAGGTGTAAAATACACTAATAACTTTTATATGAATAAGATTTTTTTATAAAAAATATTTAAGAATACAGCATACATCAAAAATAAATCAATACTATGAATTTTAAAAAATAGTTCAGTAATAAAATGATTAATTAGTGACAAAAAACCTTTCCCTGATATTATTCAAAATATGGTTTGTTGATACATAATAAGTTTAGTCATACTTCATAATGAAATTATTAAATGTCAACAAAGTGCCAAGTTTTGTTTTGCATTTGGTTAGTACGGTAGGTTAGACAAAAAAATCTATCTATAACTGGTGTGGTGGAATTATGTATAATTACTTTATTGTAAGTTTCGCAATATCTTTGACTGTAATACCATTTGTATGAATTAGTGCCAATAAGTATGGATAATGATTGAAATCTTGCAAATATGCAATAAAATATGAAGATCTTTGAATAAATGATTATTAGCAAATATTGAAGATCGATTTAAGGTAAATAATAATAATATATTTACTTTTCTAAAAAGTTCAAACTCTACCAAGCAAGAGACCTCATATAAATAGAGCTCTAGAGCTCTACATGAAGAACCAGAACATCATATAAGACAATTATATATTCGTTAGCAAAAAATAAAAATAAAATCAATAGCTTCGTTACTAGAAAATATGAACGCCGGAAAACATTTTGTTTATTTATTTCTTGTAGTAGTGTTGGCAATGTCACTGTCAAAGAACGACGTTTTGGCCGAACGTATGTTGTTTTTTACAAAAATAAATCTTTGTTTTGTTATGCAAATAACAACATGGCCCTGCAGTGTCATATATAATTGATAATACTTTTCTTTGAATGTATATGTGTAGAGCCAGAAAACTGCCTTGGTATCCAGTGTGGGCCAACTCCGCATGGGAGATATGGAGCGTATGAGTGCCAGAAGGATTGTCAAGGACGAGGATTCCTTAATGGGGCTTGCTTTATTATTTCTCCACATAATACTCAATGTTGTTGCAATAAGTGATAATATAGACAATCCCCTATTGATTTGAAGTTCCGTGTTGAATGCATTTTTACTTTTAGAAGATGAATGTTTTATTGTAACTTTTCATATGTTTTTAATAAAGGAATCGAATAAATATAAACTACTTTATTATCTAGCTGATTTAGTTCAATGCAAAATAGTGTCATGTTAAACTTAAAATAAATATCATGTTATGCGTGGATTGAGGTCTATAACAATTGTTATATATTACGACCACTATGTACGTAGACACTAATATTGTACATCCGTGCTTGTTTCAAATCTGTTTTAGGATGTTAATAAGTGGATTTATTTGTTTGAAGTAACTATTTTAGATGTATTATTAGTTTTATAAGGCGAAATCAACTCCATAAAATTAAAAAATAGATCGAATTTCAGATTTTCTTATTTATTTTACAATTTAATATATATATATATATATATATATATATAAATAATTTATCTAGATACTTTAAATTTTTGTCATCGTAAATTTACAAATTTAGCAGAATACTGTGAATAAGAATATCGTGAATATATTTTTTTTTTTCTGGCGGATGACGATTTTAAAGTCTCGAAATCTTCTTTGAGATTTTGATCATCTTAGACTGATTCATCCTCTGTGGATTGATCTTTAGGTGAGCCAAATGGATCTTCTGTCTACTGGTGGGCTGCTTTCCTCAACTTGTTCAAGGCTCCAACGAGAAGGATCCACAATCTACTTCTACGATTGATTTCTGAGTATCCAACTGCAATGTATCGTCCGATCTATTTTCATTGTTTGAATCAGTTCATTGTCTCTGTTTTCATTGTACCATACGAGTCTTCATCTTCTCGTCCACGGGCTCTTTTCCTAAAAGAGAGTATTGTTTTAGTCTCTTTGTTTACACGCAATATCGAAATCAGTGCCATCTTCATGAGATCAACAAATCGAATGAGATCTGGTCCTATGTCGGAGTTGAAAGGTAAACAAATCATGATCGAAGATGATGATGAACCACTAATTCTAACAGATCAAGCTGATTACAACCAAATTAGAGATTATGGTTTTCCCTCTCATTGGGAAGATCTTAAATCCGAAAAAAAAAGAAAATGATTAGAAGCTGATAGGTGCTCAAGCTTGCGTCTTTTCATCACAACTATTATATGTTTGTGTTGGAGAGATGGAAGCATGTAATGGACAATGATTACCCATGGACAATTACCTTTTGGATCCAACTCATTGGAATTCCACTTCATCTCTGGGTGGAGAAAAACATCTTTGGCATTGGTGGAAAGATAAGTCTCTTTAAGACTGTCCAGGTGACTGAGGGTAGACTGTTGGTCGAGGTGGATACGCGGAAACCCCTCAAGTTTACACGAAAGTTACAATCAGAAGAAGGAAAGAAGGTAACAATTCAAATAAAATATGAGAAGCTATTTAAGCCATGAACCTACTGCAAAATGCTGTTTTAAGAGGTCTTTTTGAGAGAAGAGTGTTGCTGACATAAAAGCTGAATTTAGCAAGCCGTGAAGAGTGTCTCACTTTCAGATTTTAACTCAAGAACATAAGCAGTTGAATTCAGTAATTGGCCCTTTTTGACCGTTACACCAAGCAATTGGGAAAGAAGATACTAAGTATCTAAGACAGGGTTACATATGAGCTATTACAAAGCCGTGTTAATCGTTCATCTTTCTCTTCGAGAGAAGAACATAATCATAGTGAGAGAGCAAGGCGTCCAAGGCCATATGAAAAGAGGGACGAAACATGGTTCAGAAGCATGATGGAGAAGGAGCCATTGGCTCAGTTAAGCACATCCAGCATATGATGTGGAAAGAGAAGGGTATCCCTTCTCGTCTTAGAAAGAAAGTGGAGAAGCGTTTTGAGTTATATATGTAAGGGGGTGTTAGTGGGAGTTAGATTTATAATGACTTTTAGAATTCTTAGAGTCTAGTGTTATTGGTATATAGATTTTCAAATTCTCACTCAAATCTAGTGTTATTGGTATAATGATTTTATAATTCTATATAAAGTCATTTGTTATTCAAAAATTTTAGATTTTAATGATTCTTTAAACCTATTAGAGTTAGTGTTATTGGAAGTTGTATTCATAATTTTTTAACTCATGAAACAAGATTTAAAGAATACTACATATATGCCTAAGATTCTTAAAATTATTATAACAACTTATTTTTAGGGGGTGTTAGTGGGAGTTAGATTTATAATGACTTTTAGAATTCTTAGAATCTAGTGTTATTGGTATATAGATTCTCAAATTCTCACTCAAATCTAGTGTCATTGGTATAATGATTTTATAATTCTATATAAAGTCATTTGTTATTCAAAAAGTTTAGATTTTAATGATTCTTTAAATCTATTAGAGTTAGTGTTATTGGAAGTTGTATTCATAATTTTTTAACTCATGAAACAAGATTTAAAGAATACTACATATATGCCTAAGATTCTTAAAATCATTATAACAACTTATTTTTATAGATTTTCAAAATATACAAAACTCTCTACAACTCTTTTCAAATTTAACAAATCTATCAACTTTTAGAATCAACAAACTCTATATAAATCTTACTCCCACTAACACCCTCTTAGATTTACATGAACCCTAAGATCTTTAAACATATAGGTTAATCACATAATGGAACCATATGAATGTTTATAAACTTACCTGCATTCATTGTGCCTGAGAGATCTTCATGAATGGATTGAATCCTGAATGGAAGACGAACAACTTAATCTCTTCTTAGGAACTTTTAGGTTTCTCTCGCTTATAATTTTATGTGTTGCTTTCAGAATATATTTATGATGGTCTAAAGATATGTATTTATAGGTGGAGAGAGGACATAATTCATCTTTATGGTTTCCTTTAGATTAATCTCAACCGTCCATCAAAATAGAGATAAATTATGAATTACTCCTTTATTTCTAATTTCATTGGTCACCAAATATATTAAGGAATAAAAAATATTCCAATAGAAAACATATAACTATAAGACCATATAATAGGAAAAGGAAATATTCCTTACAGTTTCCCACTTGGTCGTTAGTAAGATCCACTAATGTTTTCTTTATGGAATCATAAGGCCAACATAATATACTATAACTTTATTTTTCATTTGGTCATCATGAGTGTCTTGACTAATCTAGTTATCAATGAGAGTCATGGCGGTTACATATCATTCTGCAACATGATCCCTTCCATGTATTACCACATTGACCACTTTTTTAGTTAGACCATAAACATAAGTAGGAGTCTCGTAATGGTCCCTTTAATGTATTTAAATAAAAACTCATTCTGTTATCATAAATCCAATCAACAATAATGTATGTGCACATTGGAAACAAAATATATAAAGATGTAAAAGTCATAAAGAACTCAAATAATTGTCATACATAGGCTAGTCTTACAAACAACATAATTAAGCGCTATCCTCAAGATCTATTCTTTCAGCATGCTTAATGAAAGTCTTTGGAGGTAAAGCTTTTATAAATATGTATGCAACCATAAGTTTAGTGCCTATATGTCCAATGACAAACTTTTCTCTTTTATCATCTTGCTTTAGTGATAGATATTTGAGGTCCATATGGTTGACTCCTTTAGATATCATATCATGCTTAGAGAAGAAGATTGCAGCTTGATTGTCACAGCAAAGAGTGAGAGGCTTGTCAACAAAACTCAAAGCACCAAACTCCGACACGAAAATCCGTAACCATGTTCCTTGAATAGAAGCTTCATAACATGCAACATACTCACCTTCCATAGTGGATGTGTAGATTAAAAATAGCACATCCACCAAGGAGATACACATAGCCGAGAGTATAGTGTCTAGAGTCTTTGCATCCACCAAAATTTGAGTCTGAAAATCCAACCATCTGTGGATGTGTTAATTTTCGATATGTCAACATGTAGTTTCTTGTTCCCTTTAAGTATCTCAAAACCTTCTTTGCAGCTTGCTAATGAGCGAATCCTGGGTTACTCTGAAATCTACCCAGCATGCCAACTGCGTGGCTAATATAAGGTCTAGTACAAACTTGTCCATACATCAAACCCCACGAGAAATGCATCAGGGTATTTTCCATTTCATTACGTTCCATTTTAATCTGCGGACATTGCTTAAGATTAAGTGTATCACCTTTATGCATAGAAACAATGCTAGAAGAACATGTCATCATGCCGAATCTCGCAAGAACTTTATCGATATAAGCTGTTTAGACAGTCCCAAAATTCCCAATGATCTGTCACGGAATATCTCAATTCCTATCACATAGTATGTCTCACTCATATCTTTTATTTCAAAGTTCTTGGAGAGATAACTCTTAGTATCATGTAATAGACCAAGATCACTGCTGACTAATAAGATGTCATCAACATACAAAACCAAAAAATATGAACTTACTCCCAATGATCTTGAGATATATGCATGGATCCACAATGTTTTCTGTGAAATCGAATTTCGTAATGGTTTCATCAAACTTTAAGTGTCATTGTCTCGAAGCTTGTTTCAGTCCATATATTGATGTCTTCAATTTGCAGACCATGTCTTCCTGACCTTCGATTATGAAGCTTTCAGGTTAACGCATATAGACTTCTTCTTATAAATCTTCGTTAAGAAAGACGGTTTTCACATCCATTTGATGTAACTTGAGATCATACTCATCTACATATGCCATGATAATTTTGAGAGAGCCTTTTCTAGACACAAGTGAAAATGTCTCACTATAATCAATGCCTTCTTTCTAATTAAACCCTTTGACTACAAGTCTGAATCTATGACATTTAACATTGCCATGCAAGTCGAGCTTGGACTTATAGATCTATTTGCACCCAATTGCTTTATGTCCTTCATGCAATGGAACAACATCCCAAAATTCATTCTTAACCATTGAGCTTATTTCATCTTTACTGGCATCAATCCATTGATCAAAATTAACATCTTTCATGGCTTGTGAATAAGAAACCAGATCTTTTAAAATCCATTCTCCAGATTCTATTTGGTAAAGCACATAGTCATCAGGAATAACTGATCTTCTCTCACGAGTTGATCTACTTAATTCTAGTTCTTCTTGTGCTTCATGTTCAATATTGGTGATATTTTCTTCATGGAGTGGTTGATCATTCAACTGGATTTGTGTGACGGTTCAACAACAAGAGGATTCCCAACATTTGGAACTAAGGGTAAAAGGATATTTATCCTAACTTCTTGAATGAACACATCTTGAACTTTATCACCATTCTCATAAAATCTGGCATTACTGGTTTTTACTATTCTCGTAGTATGGGTTGGAAAGTAAAATCTATATCTTTTAGACTTTTCAGGGTAACCAATAAAGAAACCACCGACCATTCTGAAATCCAATTTCTTTTCATGTGGATTGTATATTCTTGTTTCAGCTAGGCATCCCCAAACCTGGAGGTGCGACATACTCGGTTTCCAGCCTTTCCACCATTCAAAAAGAGTCTTTGGAACTGCTTTGCTAGGAACTCTATTCAAGATATAGACTGCAGTACGTAATGCATCCATCCATAAATATATAGGTAAATTAGCATGACTCATCATGGATCTAACTATTCCCATATAAGTACGGTTACGCCTTTCAGCCACCATTCTGCCATGGAGAACTAGGCGTTGTGTATTGAGCAACGATTCTTAATTTCTGGAGGAATTTGGCAAATGGTCCATGATGTTTTCTTGTTTCATCATATTTGCCATAAAATTCGCCGCCTCTATATGACCTAATAATTTTCACCTTTCTATCTAATTGTCTCTCTACTTCAGTAATGAATACTTGTACAACATCCATAAATTGAGAATTTTCATGCAATAGATAGAGATAACAGTAACGTGAATAATCATCGATAAAGGTAATGAAGTACTCAAAAGGTCCACAAATATCTGTATGAATGATTTCAAGAAGTTGTGTACTTCTTGTGGCTTCTCTTTTAGTGTGCTTAGTTTGCTTGCCCTTAATGCAATCTATACACTCTTTATTATTGGTAAAATCAAGATTTGGTATGACTCCATCTTTTACCAATCTTTTGATTCTTTCACTAGAAATGTGTCTTAGTCTTTTATGCCACAAGAAATATGAATCATTTGCACATGCTTTAGTTCGGCGTTTATCTTGCAGGGTAAGATGTGTTTCAAAATTTTGATGAAACAAATTTAATTTGTAAGGATCTTAACCAATATTCAAGAACCAATTTTATTAGAATTCAGAAATAGATTGAAACAACCATCTCCTTGAGAAGACTTAAAACCAACCAAATCAAGTTTGCTTACTGAAACTAAATTACGGGAAATAGATGGAACATAAAGAGTTTGAAATAAATCCAAACAAAATCCACTATCTAAAATGAGATGATAAGTGCCAATAGTTTCAACTGACGCTTTGTCCCGATTCCCCATAAGTATATAGTTTTCATTTGGATTTATGGTCTGGGTTGTAAGGAATATCTGCAAAGAATTAGTTACATGTACATTAGCACCGCTATCAATCCACCAAGTATCATAAGAAACATGGTAAAGTTAGATTCGAAAAAGCTTATTGAACCCATATGATTATCTTTCTTTTCAAACCTTTCTTTTCTTTTAGGGAAATCTTTCTGAAAGTGTCCAAATTCTTTGCAAAAGTTGCATCGGTCATTTTTTCTTGCCTTCTTCATTGACTTGATTAGAATCATTCATCCTTGGTGATGCTATTTTATGACTCACTTGATGTCTTTTCCCAGCTTTCGGTCCAGCTCCGTGGACATAGTAGGAAACCTTGATACCTTCACGACCAAGCCTTGATTCCTCTTGGACTAGTTTATTAACCAATTCAATAGACGTCCACTTTTCAAAAATGGTGTTGCAAATGATTTGGAATGGTCCATATTGAAGAGGTAGAGAGTTTAGGATAAATTGGACAAGGAATGAATCATCCGCACTTATTCCTTAACTCTTTAGCATAGACGCAAGGTTGGTCATTTTAATGCAATGTTCATGCATAGACCTTGTAAGATCTGCCATAAGTTTCCCAGCAAGGGATTTGTCTGTAGTCTTAAGCCGTTTTTATATAGCTGCTAGATAAGCATTTGCTTTCTCTGCAACTGAAAGGGAAGTTTTGATGTTGCTAGCTATTGTCATCCTTAAGAACACAATGCTCAATCTGTTAACTTTCTGATGTCTTGCATATTTTCATTGTTTCACCCATTCATCCATGTGCATTTTGATCATATAGACTAGGATTTAGTCATTTTTAGGTTGCATTTTGCATACATGAGTCTTTATCAGGTGTTGGAGTGTGCCATGGAGTGATTTGAGATGTTTGGGAGCCTTGTGATCCAAAAGGGGTGAAAGATAAGAATGGATGGAGTATTTAAAGAAATCTTCTGTTTCTAATAATTTGTGGAGACAGATAAAATTGAGTTAGCTTTCTAATGGAAGTAGTTTCAAGTCATTTGAAGATGTAATGAAGGAGTTATGACCAATTTACTAGAGGCATATCCACCCTGTTCGAGCATCCTGGAGCGACCTCTCAGAGCGACCTACCAAGGTCGCTCCCAGCCAGAGAGACATCCCGGAGCGACATACCAAGGTAGCTCCCATCCAGAGTGACCTCACCAGAGCGACGTGCACAGGTAGCTCGGCCTTCTCCCATCCAGAGCGACCTCACCAGAGCGATATGCACAGGTAGCTGCGCGTCATTTGCTTGGTCGAAACTTAATATCTTCCAAGGACCTTTTGGTCATTTGTATTAATGAAATACACTTTCTAAACCTAAGTTTAAGTATCTTGTAAGCCGTTTTGGGGCGGAGAATCTTTTGTTCTTGGAGAAAACACAAAAACCTCTTGGAAAAGTTGATTTCTATGAATCATTATTCATTGTTCTTGTGATCCTGTTTTATTTCATTGCATTATCTACTCATCTTTGCATGATTAAGCTTGAATCCAATATGGGTTTAAGAGGAATCATGAAGATTAGTGAGTAATTCATCTTTGAATTCATGGGATAGGGAGATCAAGGGTGATTAGGCTAGAACTAGGATGTTTAGTGTAGATTTCTCTTACTCCTTGCTAGTAGAGTATTCTTAATGCATCCTTTGAGTTGGCCTCTCAAAGGTTGAGCTTTAGGCATTTCCCACCTCACAAGGTGTTCGATGAAATGCCTGAGTCAACTCTCCTAAGCTTTTAGTATACTTTGCCAAAGACATTTGTTGTTAAAGGTGCTAAGATAGCTAATAGACTTGTTAGTAATGATTGCTTTCATATTATTCAACCAAAGACATTTGATGTTTGAGATATGTTAGCAAATGAACATTCATCTAGACATAGAGCTTGTTTAGAATTGTGTCTAGGCTTAAGGTCGATAGCTTGATTGATCATTTTCCATCCTTAGTTCGAAGTTTGATCACCCAAGATCTAATCCCTACTCCCATGAGTTCTCCTTTCTCTTAATCAAGGAAGTTATTTTAGTTATCGCTTTTCGTATTAGTAGTTATAGTTCAAAACCATCATTTATTCGATTGCACTTAGATTAAGTGAGTACTTGCATTCTCGGTACTTTAAAATCCCTTAGAATTGGTTCGACAATCTCTTATACTACAACATTTGTCTTAGGAGCCTTGAAAACTCCTAACATCAAATTGGCGCCATTGCCAAATTCTGAGTAGATTTAAACATTGAGATTTAGTCACTTGCTTGAGACTAAGTCATTTTTTATATTTTGTTACTGATTCTTCATCTTCATCTCTCTTTGGATTACAGGTGTATGAACTTGAGGAGCAAAGGCACAACAACCTTGTTCCAAGAGTTCCAGATATCCGGGCGTTTGAAAGAGAGATAGTAAGACAGAGAAAACAAGCAGAGCAACAAGCTCAACAACAGAGGTTAGATACTGACATGGCTGATCCACCGCAAGGAGTTAACAACCCACCTGTTCACCCACCGCGCCCAGCTCGCCCCATTGGTACCTATGACCGCCCAAACCTTCATGGCAATAGGTTGGGAATCCGAGCACCAGCTGTGGAAGCCAACAACTTTGAGGTCAAACCAGGACTTCTCAACGTGATCGAGAACAACAAGTATCATGGCTTGCCTGTAGAAGACCCATTTGATCACTTGGACAAGTTTGACAGCTATTGTGGGTTGTCAAAAATCAATGGTGTGTCTGAGGATGCCTTCAAGCTCAAGCTATTCCCTTTCTCTTTGGGGGACAAGGCACGTCAGTGGGAGAAGTCTCTACCTAGTGACTCCATCACCACTTGGGATGACTGCAAGAGAGCATTCTTGGAGAAATTCTTCTCTACCTCAAGAACTGCTAAGCTGAGAAATGAAATCTCCAGTTTTCAACAGAAGAACTTGGAAGGATTCAGTGAAGCCTGGGAGAGATTCAAAAGCTACCAAGCTCAATGCCCACACCATGGATTCCCTAAGGAGAGCTTGCTGAGTACATTCTACCGGGGTGCTCTTCCTAAATACAGAGCAAGATTGGATACTGCTAGCAATGGGTTTTTCTTGGGAAGATCTGAGGAAGATGCAGAGGAGCTGGTAGACAACATGGTGAAGAGTGACGCAGTCAACAGTGGAGACTACGACAGAAGCAGTAGAGGTGATGACAAGCAGACAAGGAAGGAGCTAAAGGCCCTCCAAGATAAGATTGACATACTCATTGCAGAAAAGGCTACTCAAGAGCAGCTGAACTTTGTTGGTAACACTTCAAACCAAGAACCACACGCTGTGACCAATGAGGTTGATGGAATAGAGGGCCAGGAAGAGTTGTGTTTCATTAACAACAATGGTAGTTGGTACAAGAAGGAACCCAATTTTCACTACAACAACTACCCACAAGGAGGATACCAGCAGAGGAACAACCAGCAAGGCAGCTATCAGCCTCAGCAAAACCCACCTCCTGGCTTCACCAACAAGGGAAACCAACCTTCTCAACAACAAGCTAACACTTCTACATCTACTCCTCAGGAAACCAGCACTGATGCTCTACTGAAACAGATTTTGGAGTCTCAGACTAGAAGTGAAAAACATGTTGGTTATGAGCTGAAGAACCTTCACGCCAAGATTGATGGGAGTTACAATGACCTCAACAACAAATTTCGGGCTTTGGAGAACCAATTTTCTTCAATAACTTCCACCTCTAAGCGCCCAGGGAAAGACCATTGCAATGTTGTCATCTCTGCTGCTACCTCTGAGACTGAACTGAATGATCATAAGAAAGAGGTAGATGAGATTGAAAGACTCTTCTATGAATCTGAACTTGTGCAGGATGAGAGACAGATTGTAGCCAAGGCTGGCGCTCAGGTTGTAGAGAGGGTTGAGGAAAAGGTTGTGCAGCCAGTTGGAGTCAGAGCTGAGATATCTCCTTTTGACAAGCTCCCATTTCCAAAGAGGGTCATCACTAAAGCTCAAAAGAAGGTGATCTCCAAGTTCAGGAAAGACTTGAGTGATGTTGGAGTTAAACTTCCAGAGCTTAATACAATGCAAGAGGCCTATGTTCAAATGATGCTCATCAAGGACATTCTAGATCACAAAGAAGAAGTAGCAGAGCTTCTAAACATCTCTACATCATTGATTGATCGACAAGTCCCTCCAAAGTCTCTCCCTAAGCTAGAGTCACAAGGGAAGTTCACACTGTCTTGCTCCCTTGGTAAAATCACCATGAATGATGCTCTTGTGGATAGTGGTGCCAATGTCAATGTGATCTCAATGGAAATGGTGAAGAGTCTTGGTATTGAAAGCATGGAGCCAAACACATCTTCTCTCATGTTTGGGGATTCATCTTCTACAACCCCCATTGGCCTCATCAAGGACTTCCCTTTGAAGATTGGAGAATGCACAATCCCTATAGACCTCACAGTCCTCAAGATGGCAACTGAGAAGAGAGTTCCTTTGATCCTTGGCACTCCATTCCTCACAACAGTGGGAGCATGTATTGACTTCCCAAACAAGAAGATCACACTGCTCAATGTGAACAAGGCTGTCTCTTACCCAATCCAGTCTCCAATGGATGTTGAGTATTGTGGAACAATCACTTGTGAAGACACATGCATTGAGAAGACCCAAGCTGAAGTGGTTGTAACTGAGAAAAAATATCTTGCTGGCAAGTCTTCACAAGAGTTGTGTGTAGAGCACTTGGAAAGTGCTAAAAAGGAGGGGGTGAGTGGAGAAACAAAGGCTGCTCATGACAAGAAGAAGATAGTGAAAGAATCTCAACCTCCACCTCTTGACAAGATGCCACACACCCTCACTCTCCACCCAATGAAGCTCAAGGATGGAGCCATTGAGTACAGGATCAAGTGCAAGGGAAGGTCTAAGCCATTCTCCAGTGCAAGAACCACCATCACTCTTGAAGGTGGGAAGGACCCTCCTTCTCACTAACTCCAAGTAAGTGCACCCTTACCTTTGTAAATATTTAGTTCATTCATCTTCTATCTCTCTCTTCATCTCTCTTCCAAGTTTACTCTCACACAAGGGACTGTGTGAAGTAAGTTTGGGGGAGAGTCTACTGTCTCACATTGTGTTTTGTTTTGTTCTCTTGTCATGAGTCTCATGCATTGCATTGCATTGTACATACACATATGCATAGAAAAACAAAAAAATTTGAAAATTTTGAAACAATAAAAAAACAATCATGTAGGTTGCATCACTTGCATTTCTAGGAGAGTCTAGAGCATATAGCTTGCATTCACTTGCATTGGGAGCAATTATTTTGAAACACCTTGTAAAGAACACTTCTCAAGAGCTCAAAGTGACACCCTAGTTAGACATATCAAGTAGCTTAAGCATCTCTTGAAAGCCTTGCACGTTTCGAGCCTTAAAAACTCTTTTTGAAACATGTTTGCTTGCTTGAAATTGACATTGTTCTTGAAACCAGCTCCAATCTGAAATTTGGCTTAATGAACTTAATCTCTCTTGCATATGGGCACTTGCATACTTGATCATGGATCTCATACACATTTGGGTTACCTTATTCCATTTTAACCATTCTTTGTTAACCCAAATGGAACTCCACACCCTTGAATCCAAGCCATTCCTTTGAGATCAAACATTTTATTTGCATGAGTGAGGCCTCTTTCGATAGCTTGTCATGTGCAAAATCTTGAGAGTATTGGAGGCGACATAGGATTGTTCTCATCTCTTGCTAGCATAGGAACCTGTTTTGAGCTAGCATCTAGGATGGTGAGTGGGTACGTGCTCTTAAGTTGATATTTTGGGGAAAGAAGAAAGCCATTAGGGACCAAAAGAAATGAAAAGAAGCTCTAGATTGTGTTAAAAGAAACCCTCCCCTATAAAAAAAAGAAAAACAAAGAAATAAGTTTGGGGGAGGAGATGTGTAAAGAAGAAAAGTTAGAGCTAAGGAATAAAAAGAGTGTGAAGAGTCCCTAGTTGGTTGTGTAAAAAAAAAAGAGAAACCTGTTCATTGGTGAGTGATGTGAGCAAAGGTTATTTGGGGCCATGGGATGAAGAAGAAGGGTTAGAACTTGTGATCACTTAGGAAAAGGGTAGAATGATGAGAATAAGACTATGTATGCATGAGTTGCCTCTAGTCTTAGATAAATTTTGCATAATGATCAAGCTCCTTGTTCTTGAGTGATAGCCACTAAAAAAATGATGATGCATTTGAGCCCTCCTTTTCATTCTCATTAGACCATTCGCTTGCCTAGCCAAATGATTGAGATCATGTGCCCATTTGTGAGAATTCACCTTGTGTGTGTGTGTGTGAACTAATGTGAGAGCTGGTTTAAAGAGCTTGTAAATTGAAGAGTTTTGCACCTTGCTTAAAGGCATAAGAGTGTATTGATAGGCCTAGAGAAACTAGAGTATAATAAGAGAGTGTGCTCATGCTATTTGCTATGTCTCTTTAGGATGTTAAGGTGAGTTCTAGATGTGTTTCTTTTGGCTATGAGCTCCCACCTTCAAACCTCTCTTCCTATAAGCTCAAGAAAGTTCACTTGAGGACAAGTAAAGAACAAGTTTGGGGGAGTTGATGTCTTGCATATTTTCATTGTTTCACCCATTCATCCATGTGCATTTTGATCATATAGACTAGGATTTAGTCATTTTTAGGTTGCATTTTGCATACATGAGTCTTTATCAGGTGTTGGAGTGTGCCATGGAGTGATTTGAGATGTTTGGGAGCCTTGTGATCCAAAAGGGGTGAAAGATGAGCATGGATGGAGCATTTAAAGAAATCTTCTGTTGCTAATATTTTGTGGAGACACAGAAAATTGAGTTAGCTTTCTAATGGAAGTAGTTTCAAGTCATTTGAAGATGTAATGAAGGAGTTATGACCAATTTACTAGAGGCATATCCACCCTGTTCGAGCATCCTGGAGCGACCTCTCAGAGCGACCTACCAAGGTCGCTCCCAGCCAGAGCGACCTCCCGGAGCGACATACCAAGGTAGCTCCCAGCCAGAGTGACCTCACCAGAGCGACGTGCACAGGTAGCTCGGCCTTCTCCCATCCAGAGCGACCTCACCAGAGCGATGTGCACAGGTAGCTGCGCGTCATTTGCTTGGTCGAAACTTAATATCTTCCAGGGACCTTTTGGTCATTTGTCTTGATGAAATACACTTTCTAAACCTAAGTTTAAGTATGTTGTAAGCCGTTTTTGGGCGGATTATCTTTGGTTCTTGGAGAAAACACAAAAACCTCTTGGAAAAGTTGATTTCTATGAATCATTCTTCATTGTTCTTGTGATCTTGTTTATCTCTTTGCATTATCTACTTATCTTAACATGATTAAGCTTGAATCCAATATGGGTTTGAGAGGAATCATGAAGATTAGTGAGTAATCCACCTTTGAATTCATGGGATAGGGAGATTAAGGGTGATTAGGCTAGAACTAGGATGTTTAGTGTAGATTTCTCTTATTCCTTGCTAGTAGAGTATTCTTAATGCATCTTTGAGTTGGCCTCTCAAAGGTTGAGCTTTAGGCATTTCCCACCTCACAAGGTGTTCGATGAAATGCCTGAGTCAACTCTCCTAAGCTTTTAGTATACTTTGCCAAAGACATTTGTTGTTAAAGGTGCTAAGATAGCTAATAGACTTGTTAGTAATGATTGCTTTCATATTATTCAACCAAAGACATTTGATGTTTGAGATATGTTAGCAAATGAACATTCATCTAGACATAGAGCTTGTTTAGAATTGTGTCTAGGCTTAAGGTCGATAGTTTGATTGATCATTTTCCATCCTTAGTTCGAAGTTTGATCACCCAAGATCTAATCCCTACTCCCATGAGTTCTCCTTTCTCTTAATCAAGGAAGTTATTTTAGTCATCGCTTTTCTTATTCTTAGTTATAGTTTAAAACCACCCATTATTCGATTGCACTTAGATTAAGTGAGTACTTGCATTCTCAGTGCTTTAAAATCCCTTAGAATTGGTTCGACAATCATTTATACTACAACATTTGTCTTAGGAGCCTTGAAATCTCCTAACATCACTTTCTCCCATGCTTTATGGAAAACCTTTTCTTCCTCAGTACTATCATTAGTTAGTTGGCTAGGCTCTTCTTCATGAAGTGCCAAATCCAAATCTAGTACACCTAATTTGACCTCAACTTTCTCTTTCCATTCTGAGAAGTTGGTTCCAGTGAGAATTGGGACAAAAGAAACCATAGATGACAAAATAGTAGGGAAAGATGTTGCATTTTGAGACAGAACAAGAATTAATTAGACTTCATAACTTAATCAACACTTAGAATTGAATGTGTATGACAGGAAATTATAATGTTCATGTGGGAATCACATAATCTCATATAAGGTCATAGATTCATGAAACTTTATTGAATGGTGTACCGAATTATTCAAGTTAAGTTATCTGTGAATATCCTTAGCCTTCACGAAAACAATCACTCCATTATTAGTGATGTATTGAATTACTTAAACCAAATCATCCGTGGATGTCTTTAGTTTACACAACACATACACTATAAGTTACTTGATCAATTCACATGGTTGTAATCTACCCGTGGGTAACTAAATAATTTAAATAATAATTTTTAGTTGCAAACTTTCATAGGATAAAGCCACTGTGGTGATATCTAAACCCTAATTACACTTTATGTGAAATATAATTTTGTACAAATTATGAAAGTGTTTTGTACATATATAAATTAGTTATATACGAATTATGCATATAAGGTTTTACAACTTAAGTGTAAAATGTTTTTGTACAAATTATGTACAAAACGATTCTGCAGGTTATACAAAACATTCTGTATTTTGTGCACATACCAATTATCATTATCAGTTTTGCACAAAAACTTCACGAATCATTATTTTCAGGAAAGATCTGTGAAAACTCTAATTAAAAGAAGCCCAAAATTTGCACGAAAATGGATTTGCGAAATAAACCTAATTCGCAGAAATCCGTTTTTTGCACAGATTTTACACGGTGAAAAAGTAATTCGGGTTTGCACGGATACGACAAATAAACTCATAAACAGATCTAGATATCATAATACTTAGATCTATCAATTTCAGTTATCGAGTACAAAAATCTATTATTCTTAATAGATTAAATAAATGTTTATAACCATGCTCTGATACCACATGTAAGTTAGATTTACATGAACCCTAAGATCTTTAAACATCTAGGTTAATCACATAATAGAATCATATGAATGTTTATATTGATTGAATTCTGAATGGAAGATGAACAGCTTAATCTCTTCTTATGAACTTATAGGTTCCTCTCGCATCGCCAATAACTTTATGTGTTGCTTTCAGAATATCTTTATGATGGTCTAAAAATATATATTTAAAGGTGGAGAGATGACCTAATTTCTCTTTACGTTTTTCCTTAGATTAATCTCAACCGTCCATCAAAGTAGAGATAAATTAAGAATTACTCATTTATTTCCAGTTTTATTGGTCACCAAATATATTAAGAAATAACAATATTCCAATAAAAACGAATAATTATAAGACCATATAATAGAAAAAAGGAAATATTCCTTACAATATACAGCTTCTCGTCATCGGCTATGTTGGTGAAAAATAACCTGCCAAAGAACTACTCCAGTTCTTGAGCAGGAAGCTGTTCTTGCCAAGAGAAATCCAGGTTCAAATGTCTGCTCGACTTCTGCCTCTAGACAGCATTCCACTGAAAGAGATTTTTTCATATCTCCAAATATGAAAAAGTTTATTCTAATAACAAACCAAAATCAAGCTATAAAAGGGGCCCCTAATTTTTCACAGAGAGTACACCATAATGGAAACCAAAGAAAGGCAAATTCAACCACAATCTCTTTCCTATTCATTGAGAATTTGATTTTCTTTGGCAACTCTTTACTAACATCCACGTTGACAAACACCTTAGCTACATTAAAGTTTGCACAAGATGCAGTTTTTGAAACCTCACTGGATGTCCTACAACACTTGTGATGAAACTTAAGCCCTCCCATAAGAACATGTGTATATAAACCTTTTGCAGATGGACCTACATAGGGATGTATTTTTCCTCATGTTATTCTTCTTCGGTTTTTGATGTCCATTTTGTTACCACCATAGGCACATAGAGATATAAGTCTCCTCCTGTTCTTATATCAGTCAATCTAAGTTTTATAGTGGATCGCTATTTGTTAAGATGTTCATTCATCATCTTCGCATATGCTACAGATAATTAATTTTCATATGTAATATAATAAATATTATATGTTGATATAATTAATAATTTGACCAGTTATAAAAAGTACTATAATTTGTTTGTTCTTTTTCTTTTTTGATAAAATTCTATAAAAACAATAAAGTAATATATATATAAGGCAGCTTCCATATACACGCATTGATCAACACGAACTACTGTTGGAAAAGTCTGTACTGCAGAGGTTTATATATATATACACACATATATGGTTCTACGATATGCTTTACCAAAGTTCTACACGGGAAAGAAAATTTGAGCACGATGAAAGTCTTTGTACCAAAGCTGTGTTTCATCTCACCCACCTAAGAATACAAGAAAACAAATGTCTATTAGTGTTCGAAAGAGAACATTGAATACCAAAAAAAAAACGCACAGAAACCATTACATTGTGTTTGTCTTATAGTCAATCATCAGGCAGAAGTTAATGTTCAGAGGCAAATACAGAAATGATCATAAGAGAAGCAGGCAAGAGTGTTACCGGGGTGGTGAGATGGGACGTTGGAAGGTGAAAGAGCTCGAAAGATTAAAA
>CAJHQP010005497.1:0-45622 GCA_905132765.1 Moricandia arvensis
ATTAATGATGATACGTTAATCAATTTTCTTAGATGTCTAATAATGTTCTTTGATCTTCTATCGTTTTTGAGGGGAATTTTTTCTTTTTTCTCATCTGCGAGAATTCAATGAATAGGTTTCTAGATGTTTGAGTATGAACTCGCATATGAAGCTTTTTTTGTGTTTTAATCCATCTATAGTAATATAATATAGTTTCTCATCATTTGTCTCTTTCATATCAGAACTCTCTCC
This sequence comes from Moricandia arvensis, assembly GCA_905132765.1. Lineage (NCBI taxonomy): Eukaryota > Viridiplantae > Streptophyta > Magnoliopsida > Brassicales > Brassicaceae > Moricandia > Moricandia arvensis. The sequence continues at coordinate 232 of CAJHQP010005497.1, forward strand.
TCTTCTCTGCTCCTTCTCTCCTCCTCAAAACCACACCAGGCCACCTTGTACTGTTCTCACTTCATAGTTATGCTTTGATTTATGCTAACGTGAAGTATCAAAATGCGGTTTCTTCCTATATGGTTTCGAGATTGGGTATGGTTGTTTTCTATGTTTTCAATCCTTGAATACTGCACATATCATTCACATACCATTACGAAAGCTCATAGACATGATTCTTATTTGATAGCCTAAATAAAATAATTATCAAATTGGGTTTATCGTTATTCGTTGCTTGACAATGATATGCTGGTCACCACTACATCAAATCCTTCATGTTTGTGCTTATTTAAGGATACTTGCTACTTGCCGTTAATTTAATGTATATATGCATAATTACATATGCGAGACCGTTTAAGCAAATGGTGTTAACATTAGTATGTTTCTGCTTATGCAACTTCCTACCTTGTGATAGCATTAGAGTAGTAAAATATACGTTCAATGAGAACATGAATGGTTTGTTGTCGTAAATTGACACATAATGCGATAAGAGTAATCGAAGATTTTTATTTTTACTTCTTTGACTTTACAAATAAGGACAGTATTTCTAACACTATAGATGTTCCAATGTATAAATATATCGTTATTTGTTTTTCATGAGAAGAATCCGAAAATAACATAAGGAATTTTGCGAATATTAAATAATACCTATTGAATTAAACGATTTTATCAGGAGCAAATGTCAAAGTACAGGATGGGCACTGATACGGTCATAAGCGATTAGAATAAAATAGGTGCCTTTACATTATTGGCGAAAAGAAAATAAGTGTATAACCGAACATCATACTTATTGTAGGTAAGGGGGCTTTTTCAAGATTAACATCAAACCTAAAAATTAATCTAAGTAAGCAAACCGAAAAACCAACACTGTCTTTTTTTACGTTACTACTGTTCTGATCATTGCAAAATTTCATGATTAGTCCGACCTTTAAGGTTTTTCGAATTATTTACAAATTTGCCATTATTATATTTATTTTGGGTTGATAAGGTAACTTTAAAGATTCGAGAAACGAACTGTGAACAAGACAAAAGAGAACCCAAAATTACACCCTAAATTTATTTACTTAGTTAATAAATTACAACGATATGCTAACAAGTACATCACTCCAGATATTCTAACATAGACCACCATGACGAAACACATTAATTTGGGATGAAATCTGCTTAAGTCAATTTAGACAGAATTTTCAACCACTTATTTTCTCAAATTCCTAAACAAGCAAATCTTCATTTCTCTACATAATCCATCAAAAAATCTCTTAACCTCATTCGATAATCATAAACTTCATAATTTCATGTTTTTTCACTTGTGAATCGTCAAAAATGTTAAATCCTTTGCCTGAGATCGATTATACTCGAGTTGGTATCGGCCTTTTGAACAAAGGCGCTGAAAACGAGGCTCTTCACGACTGCAGACAAAGATAACTATTTTCTATGGTTCTAAATGGTCAGTCTTCTCAGAGATCTGCTGTCGCATGATAATAGACTGTTTATATGTCTACGCCCTTATAGTGTAGACATACTATTATGCCACGTCTATTCTGTCAAACGCACAGGTCAGTTTTGCATTATGACTAAACAGATTTTTTCTGTGCTAACGTAGCCTTCCCCGACAGCTTTTTACATCTTAACAACAACTAATAGTGACAACAAGGGAAACAGTACGTAGAGCTCTACTAAAGACGACTACGCCAAAAGTATGGTTAGTTTTGTCCATCTAGGTATATGGACTTTGACTTTCACAGCAGACTTCACATTAAGTCTACAAGAAGAAGCATGAGACTGTCCGGAGAAGTTTATCTTACGGTCAGTTTTGCATAAAGTGACCAAAATTTGACTGCAGTAGAAAATAAAGTAGTCTGTGTTTGACTAGAAACTTTTTAAAATAATTATATTTTTTTAATATGTAGAATTCTTCAAATTTATGCGAGTCGTTCTCTCCAGATGTAGACTACGTGAAGTCTATTTGGTTAATTAATATTTTTGGCTTCAAATCGCAAAACTGACTCGTGTAACGGAGTGAGAGTCGATCTTCTGCGAAGTCTGGCAAACGTTGTAGACGTTCAATTTCCAATCTACCACTCTCTAAAAGTCAACATAGTCAAGATGGTAAACGCAAAACATAGCCTCATTCTAAAAAAACTAAAACATGTTGAGTTTACGGTGTATATTTAGTCTACCTGTGTTTAGTGCTGACGCGTAAACGATGTTGGATGTAAACTGAAAGAAAGTCTACACTTTGTAGTCTGAACATGAGTCTATTTCGTAAATGTATACATTACAAAGTCTACAGTTTTGTGTTGCATCTTGAATAAAGACATTTTAAATAAGATTATCATTCATTAATTTTGTTCCGCTTGAAAGCGGTGGTGAATAGTTCATCCTAATGGGTTAGTGACTGATTTGGATAGAAAAACTGTTGTAACTTATCTGAAAAAATACATACTTTGATTTGCTATAGTCTGCACATAAGACGAAACAGATGTAGACATATTAGTAAGCTCTACGTTAATTGTCACACCGTGTGCAAACAACCGGGGTCACATCCAACTGATCGCAGTTAAACCTAGTGTTGTCTCTACTGCTTTGGATGTTGTGTCTTATGGATTATTCTTCTTTGATGTGTTGACATGTGATCTATTAACTTGTATATATGCTTTGGATGCGTTGAATGTCTTATGCTTTGATGTTGTGCTATGATCTACTGTGCTAAGTATGTATGTTAACAAACTTATCAACTGTCGCTTTGGATGTTGTCTTATTTGATGAATTTTTGTTGAATCGTAGGTCTTAATTTTCTATTACTTTGATTTCTAACGTTACTTCTGCCGTTGCAGCCAACATGTTAGTCTTCTTGAACAGAAAGTAGACTTCTTTTTAAGTCTCTTATAGAGGAAGACTAATCTGTAAATTAACTCTGGATTGTATTGGAATTGTATTTTTGGTCGAATATGAATTAAAATCTCTGAAAGAAGATACTATACTGATACAAATGATGATATTTGATAAATAGTCAAGTACCAGACTTCTGTAAAGGAAGACTAATACTTAAGTCTGCTGCAAAGCAAATTACATAAGTTTATTACAACCATATGTCTGGTACAAAAGCCTGATACAGCCGTCTGTACTCACAGTTCTTGAGCTCCTCCCTAGATTTATACAACCTCGATAAGAAATCAAGCTTATCATTTTGTAACATGCACCAATGAAGATTACAAACAAAGGAATTATACAGTGCATTCTACACTGAGAAATTCTACAATTTAAAATGAAGCCTACACGAGAAACCTATAAATTCAAACATCAGTGTACTACAATTAAAACATCAGTTTACATGAGAAGTCTACAAATTAAAATATCAGTTTATAAATTCAAAATATCAGTCTACAAATTCAAAATATCAGTCTACAAATTCAAAAATATCAGTCTACAAATTCAAAACATCAGTCTACAAATTCAAAAAATTCAGTCTACAAATTCAAAACTTCATACTAAACTTCAAAATGAAGTAGATCACCAGAGCAGAAATTGTATTAGAGAGGATGCAATGCTCGTTAGAGAAATGAATCAGAGAAATGAATCTAAGACTGGCCGACTCAGATCTGAATCAAAGAAACTAAAAGTTAGTAAACAAGGATGAGCTTGTTAGGTTATTAGTTAAACGAAAGATAAAGATGACAGAGAGACGTACGTCGGAAAGATGAAGCACAGTCCGTTGCTGGCTAGGACAGAGAGATGAAATAGAAGCCATGATACTGACCGGAAGCAGAATTGACGAGAAGCACCGTTCCTTAGAAGTCACCGACTCAGATCTGAAAAGAGAAAAGGTAAAACGTGGTCACTTTTATCAACAGAGAGTAAAGCAGAGACATTTAACTTACCAGAGAGATGGCAGACAGAAGACGAAGCGGATGGAAACTTCGTGCATCGAGTTTGCCCGGAAATCTCGCCGGAAATCGCTAGAGAGATACGGCGAAGATTAGTTTTTTTACCTGAAAAAGCTGAGAAATCGTATTTATATACTAGGTTAAATTGTGTGTAGACTGAACAAAAAAGGTTTACATATATGTAGACTTTAAATATGTCTACGAACCCTTAACCACAAATCTCAAACCGTAAATGTTTTATTTGATATCAAATTATTGGTTAAATCTGGTTAGTTAAATTGTGTTGTAGACTGAAAAAAAAGGTCTACATATATGTAGACTTTATAATATGTCTACGAACCCCTTAACCACAAATCTCAAACCGTTAAATGTTTTATTTGATCATCAAATTATATGGTTAAATCCGTTAGGTTAAATGGTGTAGACTGAAAAAAAAGATCTACATATATAGAGACTTATATAATATGTCTACGAACCCCTTACCACCAAATCTCAAACCCTAAATGTTCTAAAAATGTTTAATTATATAAATTTTAATTTTTTACTTCATATTATCCATTATATAATGATAGTTAAATATTACAACAATTATTTATACATTTTTAAAATTAAATTATTAGATAAAATTATGTATAGACTACATAACAAGTCTACCGAATGAATAGACTTCGTACGAGGTCTACATATATGTAGACTTCTTTCTGTACGTGTAGACTAACAAAATGATAGAAACGTAAAATACACTTATGTTTTTTGTTTGTCATAAGGGTTATAATAGTACTTTTATCACTATTTTAGTTGTTTTGCATTTGATTGAAATTGGCGGACACTAATAGATAATGAATTTTAGGTTGTTTTTAGCAAATCCAAGAGGGGAATATCATTATCCTCACATTTTTGAGACACTATATGGTTATGATAAAAATGATTGTGCTGGTTAAAATTGTTGGTGCAATGTTATTCAAATTTATTTGATTGTTCATTTTCAACACACTTTGCATCTATTTAATATCCTTATTCTTATAAATAGAAAGATTTTCTAGCTGTTATGTTAGACGTGCATTGAATACGAAACCCATTTGTCTATTAATACTTGCTTAATTAATTTCTGGTTGTTGAATAAATAATAAAAAATAAAAAATATTTTTTATATCAAATGTCAATTATATGTTTCAAATTAAACTTCTTATAGTATTTTTCTTTAAAAAATCAGATTTTATTTTTGAATTTCAAAAAAAATTGAAACCATTTAAAAATTATTCTTAAAACTTTTAATATTTATTTTTTTATTTTTAAAAATTTGAAAATCCAGTTCTTACACTAAACAGTAAGTCTTGGTTTAGTAACCTACGTAGTATAAAGTATATTTACCTTTCAATATGCCCTTTAATTTGTCATTTCTTTTTGACTAACTCTTTTTGTGAAAATAAAATAAAAAAGATTATTATAGAGAATTTCCTTATTCTATTAAAGGTAAAGAATATTTAAAAAAAGAAATTTGGAAAGCGGATTTGAGAATATTTTACGTTATTTTTAGTTAAAACAAGCCTTATAAATAACATTCTACAGATGTTATTTGAGAGAGATTGAAAGAAAAGTAACATTGTCTTTCCTTAAAAAATGATTCTTGCTTGTAAACAGGTTTCTCTAACTTAAAAACCCTGTGAAATCTGAACCGGTTGATTTTCAGCACTTGCACCTGAACCGGTTATGATCTCCAGAACCTGAAGAAACAACACGAGAGCCAATTATCATCTCTAAGAATAGATTGTACAAAGACATGAAAATAACTAATCAAGAATCAAGATTTCAATACTCTGTCTCGAGTCAGAACCACCACTGGACATCCCCACATCAACTATCCTATACCGCAACCAAATTAACTGAGGAGTATGTCCTACCACCATTGCCATGGCACCAACAGCTTAGAGAATCTGAGAGAATTTTACTTACCTGATAGAAAGTACTCAGGAAACATAGTCAATCCAGCTGATGATAGATATAACATTTTTCAGGACTGTGGTGACTCGAATTTAACTGTCTGTTCATTTTGCTAGTCATCACAGATCAGAGTCTCTCATTGAGTAGGAGACCACTGTGGTAGAAAACCCATTTATTAACACGCAAGATAACTCCATGACGGGCAAACTCACTGGCTAATCGACCACCTGGTCAGAAAAGACGACCTTGCAATCGTTCCCTTTTGCCTCTATCCATAGTTTTCAACGACTTAAATACAGAAACTTTAGATTACTCAAGAGAAGCACAGAAAATAATAAGCACCTTCACTCTATTCCATATTGATCCCAATAGGTTCAAGAACTCTTGCTATCTTGTTTCCATTGCCTTACTCGAAATCCAATCTTTAAAATCTTTGTATTGTGCATAGTCCTCCAAGTAGTCAAAAATATCTGTACACTCATCAATGCTCTCGTATCTACTTATCTGAAATCCCTCAACATTCATCGTCCCATGGTTCCCATTAATCTTTAAGTATTGCAAAGTGTTATTCCTCTGTGCTTTCTTTAATATATACTTGTCTAATTCAAGAGATAGCATTCAAACCTGAATACAGCCCCACTGTCAATTCCATCCTCGCACGTATCAAGTCTATTCCTACATGAACTACCACATATTCTATAAAAATATTATTTTAAAAACTTCCTAAAGAAGAAAATTTACATATAATATATACATAAATGCTTTTGAAGATATATTCTTAGAATTATATTATAACTCTTACTTTTACTTATTTAATTATTTATAAGGTACTAAGGATAAATATCGGTTATACTTTAATATATGAAATTAACCTAACGGACACATTAACAAATAAAAATTAGTTCATTGGTATTTGTTGTTGAGAATTATGATGATCTTAAAGTTTTGATAGATACAGTATGTCCAAATCATTTTTTCTTGAGAAATACTGAAGCAAAATAGTAAATTACAAACACTATATATTATTATATATAATAGATTTCTACTAATTAAAACTCTTACAATTGCTTGATTTATATTATTTGCAACATATCCTATACAAATATGACTTTACAGATTGGGTCAAGCAAAATATTTATATTTATATTTCTATTATAATTTTATTTTTATTATTAATTAGTCATAATAATAATATAAACTTAATTATGACTAATCAATACAAAACATAAAAACTTGACCAAAAAATAAAATTGCTTATAATTATGAGAATAGTGACAAAAACATATTAACATGGATTTTTGCATTCAAGCCCTTACATTTTAATGTTAGGCGATTAAAATAAATGATATCTATTGAATTTTGTATATATTTTAGTATAATTATAAAAAATTCATAGTAATAAACATAGATTCTATGTTATTAAATAATGATTAGAAATAATTATGACCAAATTGCAAAATAAAGCATATTAAAATAAGATATTTTCTTACCTAAATGATGACTCATTAGTCAAATAATAAGAACATGACAAAATAAAGAGAACTACCTAAATTTAGATAAGTTTTATATTTAAATTGATGATCATAGTCAAAATCATTAATAACATACAAAAATAAGCATAATTACCTAAAATTATGGAGAAATATGACAAAATCATTTCTTCAAATAATAATATAGATTATTATATTATAAAGAACATAGCACACATATAGCCTGGACTGATTAAAGATTTGACAAAATTAATCACATCGCGCTGATATAATATCTTCTATTTCAATCTGTCTATATTGGGATCTTTCTAGTTTGATTGTAAAACAGTTTAAAAAATATACAATACTTTACTTAAATTTCTATATATAGCAGAATATAAATCTTATCATATTAAAATGAAATTATTTAAAAATCATTTAAGTGTATAATAGAAAAATACAATGAAATTATTTTTATTTCTCTTGCTATATAGACTATACAGGAAAATAAAAGCCAAATTTTGATATGGTATTTTTTGATAAAAATGACAGATATAAAAATTTCATAACAAAACAAAAAGAAGTAAAATTAATTAAGTCTTTTAGAAATGCTGACTCTTCAATGTATGAAAGTTTGACCACATAAGTTATTACAAAAATGAAATGGTGAGTTTTCTATAAGAAGACCACCTTGCATTCATCTATGCACAGCACACATTAGCTAGCTTCCTTTTTAGAAAACGGTTTTCTCTTTACATCTATAAAAAAGTATTCATTTATGTCAATTATTAAAATCTCCAAATTATATACCTTACATTACATTACATTATTTTTATCCAGTTGTTATTCGGTTTTCAGGTGAGCATGATGAGTAGTCGCGATATCTGGACGGTTTGGGTCTTGGGGATCGTCGTATTTATGTCGGTTTTCAGTGCGGTTTATACGACTTTTGATATGAATTATTCTGGTTATTAAATGTAAAAAAAATGATTTATCTTGCGTATATTTTATTTCGGTTTTCTAAATTTAAAAATGATTTATCCTGCGTTTATTTATTAAATATTTCAATATTTTATTCATTTTTTATAAATCGGTTTAATTCAATACTTTACTAGTAGTAGCACACCGTTCTCAAGAGAGGAGGAGACGGGTGTTACAGTGATATCTATGTTTTTCACTTTCTTTCTCTTAGCATTTTTTTGAATGCTTATAATTTTATGAACAACATGAGAGTTGTTGTGGTTCTAAACTTCTAATGCTCTTTCAGACTCACCTACAGTATACGGAAAACTGAAGATTTAATATAATTCTATAAGCCAAAAATGATTAAAAAAACTATTAATGCTGTCTTGTTTTTTATATTTTTCTCTGTAATTTATGTTTCATTTTCATTAAAAATATTAATTCTTGTGTGTGTGTGTTTTAACTTTTTTTGTAGATTTATAGCAACTTGTTCATACAACCACTAGAAAAATGAAATGAAAATCTGTCCTATAGCTAGAGCTAGATGAAAAAGCTTAAATTATAAATAATAATAAATATAAAGTATATATATATCATTACAATATATATACAAAAAAAAATGTGATGATATTTTTATTATCGTTAAAAGGGGCATCAAAAACATTTGTGATTGTATTGAGTCTTCATACGAGGGGGGGTGGGAGGGAAAGGAGGAGGGGATAGGAGTGGGTGCGAGGGGCGGTGTTTGTTTGTTTTGTGTTTTGTAGAAGGGGGGGAGGGCGAACAGTGGGAAGAAGGAAGCGAAGGGGAAGGGAAATAGGGAGAGGGAATGGGGGCGGGATAGAGGAGGGTTCGAGGGGGGTGGATGGCGTTGTTAGGGGGGGGTTTGGGGTGGTGTTGTGTGGGGGTGGGAGGATGGAGGGGGTGGGGAAGCTTTGTGTTGGGGTGCTGCAGGAGTGGTTTGTGGGAGAGGGGTGGGGGTGGGGGCGGGGGGGGGGGGGTGGAAGGGTGGAGGTGGGTGGGGTGGGAGGGGGGGGTGAAGGGAGAAGGAATGTGGGGGAGGGGAGGGGGATGGGGGGGGGGGGGGGGGGAAATGGGGAGGGGGGTGCTTCCCGGACGCACTTATGTTTTTCTTTTATGTTTCATTGATATTCATAATACATAATTAGAACAAATGTTTTTTGTTCTTAAAGGAATTAATAATTAGATTTCTTTTCTGCTTACTATATGTGGCCAATTTTCCTCAAAATCCTGTGTTTTTATAGATACTCAGATTGGCTAATTAAGTTATGGTGCATAATAACGGGACCTTCTTGTTTAAATTTTTTTTTACACGTCCTCTATTTCATCATACCATTGAATTGTGGAAGAAATCACAAAGATTTAGAATTTTTTTGTTAATAAAAGAACTATTAAAACTATAAATCAAAGATAATCCAATCAATCATTAAAAAGACTGTGAATATAATTGGTTAAAATAAAGTTCAAATTGTGTAGATCTCTTAAAATATTAAAATTATCTTATTTTGAAACAACACATATATTCTAAAACATCATATTATAAAAACAGAGGAAGTATAAATGGTTGTTTCACTTTTTGACAAAAATGGTTTTTTCACGCTTTGTTTGATTGTTCAGTTTTGACAAATCTTGCATTTATTTTATTCTCTTATGCTTTTGTAAATAGAAGGATTTTCTAGCTTTTATGTTATATGTGCATGAACAAAACCCCATCTGTCATTTGTACTCTCTTGCTTATTTCTAATTGTGACTAAATAGTCGTGCCAATTAAGTTCATGTTATTCAGTGTTATGTAACTTTTTTTAAATGTCGATCTAACTTAATTGGTCATTTAATTTTGATTAACTTTTGCCTGTAGTTACTGTTGTGAATTGTACATAGTAAAAGTGGTTCTTTCCAAATTATGTGTTCCCTTAGCATCTAAGTACTGCTAATGAGTTTCTTGTATATAGTTTTCCAAACACCTTGTGGGGTACAATAACTGCCTCAAGTGTTTTATAGAAATTAGCTGTATTGCTACCAATTTTATTTGTTTCACCAGTTTTTCCTATGCAAGCTTTCCTGAACTACTCTTTTGTTTTTTATAGGATTCTAAGGTCTGTTGTTACTACTTTGTTTGATGCGACAATCATTCCGCTCCATGGATAAGGTTGATCTATTTCTTCAGAATAAACCCTTTCTGGATTTTGTACTTATGAGTCAGACTATATATTTTTATGTTTTGGTAACAAGTCGGACTATACTGGCAGTGATGACTGATGAGTATGGCGACCGTCCAAGACTTATATTAGCACTGCACAGAAAGGATTCAGAATTGTTCCACCAGAGGTGTTACTGGAGCTCTCTCCTTTTCTCTTTTCTTTTATTTTTTTCTTACATATGAGATTTCGAATGGAGCTTCATGAAATCAGATGACTCAAGAAGCTGGAATCTCCCTTGTGAATGCTGCAAGAAAACACCGGGCTTTTATGATTACTGTTAACTAGCACAATAGTAATTCTGAAAACCCGGTGTTTCCTAAAGCGTTGTCACAGCCAAGGCATTTTACTTCTAGCAGAGTCTGATCTTAGCATCACCGCATACTGTGATTCAGACTGGAATGCTTGTCTTATCACACGGCGATCGCTGAGCGCATATATATTTCTTCTTGGATCGTCTCCTACATCTTGGAAAACAAAGAAACATGTCATCGTCTTCTTGTCTTCAGATGAATTCAAGTACCATTCCATATTGTTGCTCTAAATAAAGTCATGTGGTTGAAACAACTATTACTCGCATTCGGTATTTTCATGATCATCCATGAAACTCTTTTGTGATAGCAACATGCATAACACACTGCTGTAAATACGGCTTCTACGTGCACTAAGCATATTTAGTCAGATTGTCACCACGTTTCGGATGCAGCTGAAGATAAGTTATAACAATGGAACTCATCAAGACAAAGGAACAACTGACTAATTTGTTAAGCAACGCTCTACCATCTACAACATTAACATATCTTATGTCCAATTTGCCTATTCAAGATTTTTCACCGCTAATTGAGGGAGGGTATAGATATAAAACAACTAGTTATTGAATAAATATAGTTGACATATTTGGATGTAGTCTATTATACATTTATACTATATCCTGTTAGGGTACGATAAAAAATTTTGTATAAATACTTTCTTTGGTGAATTAATATACAATCACATTTCCATTCTATTTCACAGATACAATTTTAACCATCTTTACAGATGCAATTTAATGGTGTAAACCCTAATAGCAAGGAGCTTTGGAAGATAATAATGCATAGTTTTCATTTCTTGATGGCGCGTTGGAGGATTATATGTTTTAGAATCTATTTGATATCTAGAGTTGTGAGTTAACATGCCAAAATTTGACAGATTAACGTCACAGCAGGCAAATTTAAAAATAAAATTGTAGACGTTATAATTAACACACTATTGTTCAGTTAGCTAATACGGAAAAAGAATTGTATACATATGAAAAGGTATTCACATCATAGATAAGCACAACCTAAATTTTAAGAAGTTTTCAAATGAATTAACTATGTATATGTACTTTAAATTTAATATACACTATTTTAAGAGTTAGTTTCACTAAACTACAAATTCGATATAGAAAAGAAATATTTTTAAATATATACAATTGAAAAGTACATCAAACAATAGAGAATATGTTAACAATTCCATAAAATTGAATAAGATGGCTAGTTAATAAAATTCACAGTTTCCAAATATGCAACAGACGTGTGGTCCAAGTTAAGCATAATATAATTAATTTTAAATATTTTAGTCAAAAATGATTATGTTCAAAACAATAAAATACATATACTCTAATATCGTATTATTATTTTCCTGATTCCTAGAATTTCAGTTTTAGAAAAAAATCAAAGTAAAGTCATGAAAATAAAACCAAACATATAGTTGTTATTGGTCAAGAATCAATATATTTACCAAATTAGAAGATTTTATTGGTCTTATCTCTTTAGGAATTTTTATTTTCTTCTCAAATTCAATTGAACATTTTAAATTTTTGGAGACTCGCACATGAAGCTTCCGTCATCATTTTTATATATGCACTAGGTAGAGACATGCGCCTTGCGCAGGATAAAATAATGATTAAAATAGTATAATTAATTTACATTTTTTTATATTTATTTGTCCAATATCATATGATACACATCTTGCATATCAAAAAGATTCATAGGTTAAAATCATACACATTACGCATATCAAAATGGTCAGATGAATAAAATACTTACGTTACTAAGACTTTAATTTTTAGTAAACACAGTTCATTTTAGTAAATAAAACAAATAATTGTCTGAATTTATATGGGTTCTGAAAATCGACAATAAATTATTAGTGGCACTAAAATTTAAACTTTGACAAATAAATGAAGTAGCACTAATCCATCTAAAACATGTTTTACGTAATAAGCAAAACCAATCGTGCAGCGCTAGTAGAAATCCAGCTGATTTTCAACCATTCGGGCCTGGGATATTACATGTTACCTGGCAAAGATATTCAATTCTAAGAATGCTTGGATGAGCAGGTGTCGTAAAACCAGCCTAAGAGAAAGAGGCTGTGGTAGAGGAAAGAGGAAAAGGACCAAAAGGAGGAAGAAAACTATGAAAATAAAATGACCAAAACATCTCTCGAGAATCTGAAGAAAAGGAACTAGATTGCTGCTGATGCTTATGAACCACCAGCTAAAAATTTGAAAATGGACACCATATCATTATCTGCTTAACTAAAATGAATTATCTATTGTGTCAAGAAAGTAAACTATCTATTGTGTCAAGAAATAGAACTATCTATTTATATTGTAATAATAACCTATCGAAACTGCTTCTGAACGTCCTTGTTTCGAAAAAATGTCACCTTAGTTTGTTATTATAAACTATTTTGTTTGAATTTGTCCAATTTTGATTTCGGTAAAATAAAAAAAAAGGTTAGAATTTTAGTTTGAGGAATTTATATAACCGATGAATTGTTAGAGCTATTAGGTTTTGAGCGTTTCTCTATTTCTGGAAAGAGGATGGATGAGAGAAAATTTATAACCCTTATACTATCTATCACTATAAATGGTAGAGAACAGACCAAAGGTTATTCTCACTTCTTTGGATTAACCAATGAGAAATTAGCATTGTTTTCAGACATTTCTTATTGGTAATTTTTAGGAAAAATAATTGCGACCCGAGATGGCCTTACATCTTAACAATAAAAAAAGTATCAATATCTACATAAACTATATAATTCACATGACCATCAATAGCTATATGTTATGTCATTTAACATTATCAACATTATTTCGATCACTAAAAAAATGTGCCAGATTTGGAATCCGACAACTTGCAATAATGTTTTGACCTATTCTCACATGTTTTCAGTATAACATTGCATTTAAATTCTTGATCTATGTATCTAATCTATTAAATTAGGGTCCTATTTTATCTACTACTAACAAGTCATAGTAGGACCACTTAAAAAATTAGTTAATATGACATATTTGATTATTTACATTAATAATAAACCAACCCTAAATTTAAACTTTATATTTTAATTATAACAAAATCTGTTGATAAAGAATCTAACAAAATCTTATTTAAAATTTTAAATATTTTAGAAAATAACACTTTAATAAATTTTGTAATTAGTAATATAATATTATTATAAATCAAAACTAAGATTTATTATAAACAAGTAAAAATTCTATATTGTTTTTTATAAATTATGTAAATATATTCTGGATTATATAAAATAGCAGTGCTACATGAATTAAATATAACAAAATTATATTAATAGGTAATTTAACAATTTTTAAATTTCTAAATTTTTCATTTAAATAAATTATCACTCATCATTAAAATGGGTTAAAATCCGTACACTATATAATATTTTTATAATAAATAAATGTATTAACATAGGTTAAGCTTATATATATTTATATATCTACAACTTTTTATTTATTTTTAAACTCTCAACAATATATTGTTTAAAAATGTTGTATAGAAAATATAATAGTATATAATAAACTTTAGTTCATATACTATTTAAAAATATGTTATTATAAAACTATGAAATTTTAGTAATTCATTTAAAATATTAATGACAAATACAATTTTAAATTTATTTAATGATAACAAAATCTTTTGAGTAATTTTTTAAAATAGTACCAAAAATTAAAAATATTTTATTTATAAATAATAGATTAGATGTAGTCACAAAAAAAAATCAAAATTCATTTAATGTTCCAAACTCAAAAACAGTTGTGTAATTTTGCAAAGTTTCTTGACAAAATATAAAATTTAAAAACAATTATTTAAACTCAAAATAATAATATTTAAAATTTCACAAAAGATAAATCATAGAAAATAAAGAATAATTGTTTGAAATCACCACGAAAAAACTATTTATATATGTTGTAAAAATAAATGCAATCTAATATTTTGAAGTCTTAATTTTTTAAAAATAAAGCTTAATATCAGAACATCAAAAACATATCCTATATCAATAAAATTTACTAAAATAATATGATAGATACTACTATGTATATAATTTACTAAAAAATAAGGCTATATTATTTAAACAAAATAAATCCCGTAAAATACTAAAATGATATATGATGAAGTATATTTTCTTATACACAAAAAGCAAATAGAAATGATCTTAAATATGTTTATTTTATATAATATAAATAAATAAAATTTAAAATAGATTATATGCAAAATTTATAAATTAAATAAAATAACATATTATGAAAAGATTCTCTATTTGATTATTTCATATGGTTATTTTATTGTATAACTCAAAAATATATTAGTAAGTAATAGAAATTAATAACAAAGTATAATGTTTTAAACAAATCACTATATATTAATAATATTGAATAAAAAATATAAACAATAATATTATAGATTTAAACAATATAAAACACTTAAATAGAAATTATATATTTATAACATTTGTAATAATATCTAGTAAATTGATAAAATAGAAAAACATCCGCACGGACGTGCGGCTTAAAATCTAGTTTAGTTTGTTTTTGATCTTTTATGTATGTTAAGGTATGTTTTTAAGAGATTGGTTGGATTCCAGATTCAACACCTTTTAGCTAAAATATTGTTGATGGTAGTAGCAACATTAACAAATAATGAATCAGAACTGTTTTCATGTAAATTATGTAGACTGTGTAGCTTTTGATATATTACTTTTGCCTAGATCGATTATAGTCATGTTGTGGTGTATCGTTCGTGAAGTTTACAATCATTGTTTTATTTTTATGAATGTATGATTTAGAATTTATTATTAAAGATTTAAGGTTGAGAATATGTTTAGAGTCTAAGATATGGTCAGGGTTTAGAGTGTCACAGAAAACTATTATATTTGAAGTTATAAGTGTTGAATTTTCTTTTGACATATTATTTGTTTCTATTTTCAAATATTTAATATTTAAGATATAAGTTGTATGATTAAATATTAAAATTTAGGGTTTACGGGAAAATTTAGGTATCATACTTTCTTTCAATATCCATAAACTATGTTGTGGCTTTATTTAATATTGGATTGTATTATTAAGCCTTCTAGGCAAAGAGTTGAGAACTACCAAAACAAATGTAGAAAATGAATATGTTGTGGCTTTTCATGACACATTTTCTTGAGAAGCCACAAAATATAGTTTGTAACTATTTAACTACGAAACTCAACATACTAGCTATGAAATATAAAATTATTAAAAAGATGATTGTTATATAGCTATTTGTGGTTAAAGAAAAAGGCCATCCATAAACGTTTTGTGACTAATTTGTATATTATACAATTTTTTCTTGTTATGCGCCATCCTCAGCAAGAGGAATCAGAAGCATTTTTGTAACCTCATGCAAGAGTGGTTAAAGTGTTTAGTAACTTCAAAATCACTAGGTGTTGCTACTAGGAATAATATATTTCCTCAACTATACAAAATCCTTTTTTCAATTCTCTCTCTCCTCCAACCTTCTTCACCTGTAACCTTATATCCTTCAAGTTGTCTTGCTCCGGCAGGTTGGTGAGATTACCAGCGCCGGAGGTGTTCCTCCTCTTCCTGTTTTTCTCATTGCTCTTTCTCACCAATCATTGTCTCTCGTCGATATTCTCTTGGCACTAGCTGTGGGAAGCTCGGTTATCACTATTACTTGCTATGAATGCTTACAAGCTAAAGTCTTGAGTTTTTACCGATTTTTATTTGTTTCTATGTTTTTTTCTTTGCCGTGGAACCAGTTTCACTTAGTTCCTATAGTTTGTCAACAACTGTACTTTATTTCTGAAATGATATTTACATTCTTAGACAAAAAAAAAAAACTTCAAGATCACTAAATTGGCTATAGACTTTACTTTGTTTTTATCTTCTTTTTTCCAAGGTTAACCGTACTTTAGCTATTGCTTTTTGTAATTACAAACACATGATTTTCACATATTTACCAAAAGGGAAAAAGAGATAGTGTCATTAACCTAGACAACTTGTATCTAAAGTCTTACTGGATGTTTTCATACACTATCTACAGACAGAATGACTTTAAAAGATAATTTATTATTTTTACGTTTTTATCTTTTACTTATTTTAAAAAAAATTAAAATATCAAATAATCACTTGTATTTGAAATTCTATTTATTTTGTGGAATATCTAATCTTCACTCGCATTTACTTTAAATAAAGAAAAAATATTTTGTTTTCTTCTGAAATAATAAATTTATACATCATTTATTGTTGTATTATTGTAAACTATAGATATATCACATTTTTAATAATTTATGTCATCATTTTCTTCTTATAGTGATTATAGACTTACAATCAATTGGTAAATAATATATATGAGATTTCTTAAAATTAATAATATAATTATTTAAAAGAAATGGTATATATTTTAAAATATTTTTTGTAAAAGTAGACAAAACTTTGGAGATATAAATATATGTAGTTTGTACAAAAGTTTTAATTACAGAACAAAATATTATAAAAACTATTTATATATGTTTATCTATAATTTATAATTTTTATATCATATATATGAATTATAATACTGTATATATTATATTTAATAAAATCATAAACATGATCAGTATAGAAATAATTTATTCATAAAACTTAAATATAATAAAGAAATACATTTTTACAATTTATAGATCTCAATTAAACATTGAAAATATATAAATTCCAATAAAAATGAATATTTTTAGTTTTCTTTGTTATTAATGTGTTCAGTCTGCTTATATTATATAACTATGGTAATAACTATATACTTATTACCTTATATTTTTATTTCTATGGCTGATTTTTTTCATAACTAATTTTAAGCCATGTCATAATTGAAAAGGAATCATGTCACATTTTTTAGTTAGCCATGTCATCCTTCATTCTTTAAAATGATTGTAGTGATCAAACATGTACCAATAACTTGGTAAATAATGTCTAGGGAGTTATATTTTATGTTTTTAATTCATATTTAACCTTTTCAATTTCTTTTTTATAGAATCCATTATCTATTAAAAGAGAATCATTACAATATTTTTCACTAAAATGTTTTTCATAGTCTCTTCAGAAATATGTTGGTCCATTGAATATATATTATAGTTCTCCAACCGTAATTAATTAATAATATACAATTAATATTTTCATTTTTTCCTTAAATGAAAGTTATATTAATTACCTAATAGTAAAGTATACATGTTAAAATTAATAATAAATATTTGATAAAAATTTGTGCTTCCTTTATCATCTATGTTTAACTTTATATTATTAACATAAAATAAAAAATCATGTTAAACACATAAGAAAATTTAAATTTACTTATATGTTATAATTTGAATTTTTTAAAAAATTATTATGAATTATTAAAACTTTTAAAAGTTCCACATAAAAAAATTATGATCAAAGGTTTAAAAAATTTATTATAAGAGATAGAAATAATCATAAAACCATATGAGTAAAAATTATCATGTAATAGATATTCAAAATTATATATTTCTATATATAATTAACATATATACCACATAAAATACACAAATAGTTCAATTTTAAAATTTTCATTAGAAAAAAATGAAAACTTAAAATTTTAAATTTTGAAGTTTGCAGTGAATTTTAAAAAACGATTTTAAATTATTAAAACTATTAAAAGTGACACATTAAAAAAAGTTATTATCACGGGTTTACGATTTTTGTTATAAGAAGTTACAGATAATCATAAAATTATATGACTAAAAATTTTCATTTAATATATATGAATATTAATATATATATATATATATATATATATATATATATATATATATATATATATATATATATATATATATATATATTAATATATTCAAATTTAATTATATCCATACAAATATATAAAAATTATTGTTTAGATTTATTTACAGTAAAATTATTTTTAAATAAACAAAAGTTATTGCTTTTATTTTTTTGCGCCAATTTAATTATATATGTAATAGTTATTTTGTTCAATATATATTTATTATTTTTATTTTTATAATATGTAAAAAAGTAAAATAAATAATAGTATGTAAAAATAATTTTAATATATAATGCTCATTTTATGCAAAGTCTGGATCTTCAACTATTAAGTAACATATATAATAAATAATTTGAAATTACGAAAGAAGTATGGAATATTTTCATGCTAAATAATATTTTATAGTTTATTAATACCTAGTCAATAAGTGAAATACTGAGTAATATGTTAGTGCAAATGGTCAACTATATAGCATAACAGTGAAACATGCTATTGTGGATGGCATTATCATTATGTTAACCACTAAAATAATATAACTATATTAAATGAACCAAAATGTTTTGGTTTACAAAGTCTTCAACTGGTAAAATCTTATTATGTTCCAATTAATATTATTAAGTAACCACTTTCAAAAATACCAAAATTTTAATAATAAAATTAAAATTAATTCGTCTTTGATCATTTTAAAAATATTAATAATAAAAATAATTACATAGTTTACAATATGTTAAGATGTAAGTGTAACCTATATTTTTAAATTAAAATATTTTAGAATAGTACTAAATATAATGTCACATGTTATATTACTTAGAGTGCATGGAATAAAAATCAAGTTTTCAAAAGTTACTAATACTTATTTTAAAAGGGAAAAGACATACGATAAAACTTCCATATTGCCTAATATGTATAGTTTATTTTGCCATATTACTGGCAGTATTATTTGAAAAATAATAATAACTTGATGGTTTAAAATTGATTTATATATATAATATATAATGTTTTCTAAGAAGTACTAATAGATAAAAAATAACAGTGTGCTATATTCAATATGAATATACTTATTAATAATTATTATTTATTATAAAGAACATGAACATATAACCTTAATTTAAGTAAAGGTTTTGAAAATTTAGGTGATGTACTTCTATTTTGATCCATTATATTGATACCATCTTCTAGTTTGATTGTAAGACAATTTAAAAATAAAACAAATCAATAATATTAATTAACCTTTAGTTATAATTTTTATTATATATCAGAATATAATTTAATCATTTTAAAAAATGAAATTATTTAAAAGCCATTATAATGTTTAATAGAAAAATAAAATTAATTTAAAGAATTTTACTATACAAATTGTTTTTATTTCTCTTGCTATATATAATATACATGAAAAAAGAAAAACTGAATCTTGTAGTGTAGTTGGCTTTTGGTATCTTTTTGATAAACAGACCGAAGTATATACCTTTCATAAAAATCAATAAGAAGTAAAATGTAATTAAAGCCTTTTTAGGAATTGCTAATACTTGGACGACGAAAGTTTGACCACATAAAATTGTTACCAAATGGAATAGTTGAGTTTTAATATAAGAAGACCACCTCCTTCACTTTACATCTATAAATAAATTAGCTATCAAAAAAATTATAATTAGGTATCTAACTAAAAAAAAAGTTGACCACGATATTCAACATATTATATGAAATATATGCCAAAATACCCTTCGTTAATAACCAGTTAACTTTTTTTTCTCCTCCTCACAGATCGATGTTATGTTATGACAAATACTTATATATGTGTCTCTTCTTTTGCTTCTATTTTAGCAACTAATATCTATGTGTTATCTTTTTCTCCAATGGTGTTTATTATCGGTAACTGTCCTAGAGAAACCAAAAGCAATTGTTTTCATCCCCTTGTCTTCATACTTTGTTTTGCTTATGGAGCTTGTGCCATCGCAGATCCTAGAGTATTATGCAAAAATGGTGGTAAAAGTGTCGATGGTGGACCAGTCAATATTTGTCGTTGTATCAGGTAAAAGAAGAGTATGTAGAAGAGGACTTACCGTCTATACTATATTTAGTGAGTATAAAATATAGTATAATATAGTTTAATATTACAAATATAGTATATTATTTTCAGCCTTGTATTTTATTTAAAATGTTATAAGTAAATATTATATTTTATTTTTGAGTTTAGGGTTTAGTGAATATGATTTAAAGTTTAGTATTTAGGGTGAAGGTGGGCATATGATCTACAGTTATATTATATATAGAATTTCTATATTATAACTTTATGTATATATATAGAATGGACAATGTTTTATCATGCACTATTTATATAGGGTCTATACTATGTATTATACATGAAAAAATAAAGTCTTCATTTATTTTGTATCATCGTTATTCTACTGTTGACATCATTATTCCTTTCTCTCATGTTTAAGAAATGGAGTTTATATATGTAGTAATTAATTGAGTGATGTTTGTTATATGCATAATTTGGCTTATCATTGTGTTATAAGAATAAAAAATGATGATTCGTCGACTATATTATATCCAGCGAGAGAAAGTTTTATTATAGTACAATCATGTTTTTTACACCCACATATGGGTTGAGGTCCGGGTCAACAATAACTTCTTACATACAAGTATAGACATTTCATAATTTCTCCAATATGTACTATACTATTTATTTTGTTTCAATCTATTTGGGTTTATGGTTGATATTTGGGTTTATGGTTTATATTTAGGGTTAATATTTATGGTTGGGGTTGGGGTAATGTTTAATATTTAGGGGTTTGATTACTGCGTTTTACTACAAGCCAATTAATCTAATGTGCACGCTACCACAATCGAATGGTATATCGATGCAATATTTTAGGATCGAAATCCACAAGGAACTAATGATCTATAACACTAAGAATACACAAACTTTCATAATCTAAGCAAATAAGAAGATTAATGATTTGTAACAAGCTAAACTCCTAGAATTATAAACAAAGTGATCTCAAATTCAAACAAGAAATAAGTGCAAGAATCAAACTTTCTATCAATAGCTAAGGATGGATCCATAGGCAAGATAATCGATATCGGGTGATCAAGATTCAATCTAGGATGCACAAACAAAAAAAAAATCAACAAGTCTTTAGATCTAGATCTCATTCAAATAGATTAATCCACTCTCGTGACAATAATCTAATCATGCATTAAACATCAACTCTCGTTGGCCTAACACATTCAAGCATGCATAAATAACAAGTCTACTAAGCAGTTAACATTTCTAACATCTACTCTCATTGGCTAGACATGTAAAAGACAATATTAGGTTTGTTCGAGCATTTCATCGAACACCTTTCGGCATGAAACAACTTATGATCTAGATTAGATTTCTCAACCTTAATCTAGCATTAAGATCACCTAATATGTCAAAGAACAATGTTAATCAAGCAAGAATCATTCTAAATATCCACTTAATCACCCTAATCTACTTAACCCATAGATTACAAAGTTTATACTCAATAAACTCATGAGAAACCTTAAATTTATGTGAGATTCAAGGCTAATCATACTGATGAGCAAGAGAAACACAAATATAAGATGAAATACTTTCCTTAAAATGATGAAAATATTTAAGATTTAATAATATTAAAGAAAGTCTTTGAGAGAAAAAAAAAATATTTTAGGTTTTTGGATCCTAAAACATATATATAGAAGGTTGAAATCTGGTTCAATCGCCAATCGCAAACGCTGGTCGCTGATCGCAAACGCTGTGATTAGCGTTTGGCCGCATTACAAAAGTGCTTTTGGTCTTCTTCTTCACCCCGAGCGGGTGGCTCGTGCCGCTCCGGCTGGTCGCTCCAACTATCTCCATGTCGCAAGCCGTTTCACTGAGCCGTTACGTCAAGTCGCTCTGAGCTTGCTATGTTCCACACGGGTGAGCCATGTCGCAACACCTAACCGCTCTGGATCCATCACAAACTCGAGCATGAACCTTCCAAATCGTGAATCCAATGATCTTGTGAAGGCTCAACGAAGTGTCTCCTTGTCGTAACATCACCGAATCAAGCTCCCAAAGCGAGCTCTTCCATCTCTGCCACATCTCAGCTCAACACACCGTGGCCGTGCTCTTCGATCCGCCTCTGCATCCGGTCATAATGCCATCGTGGCGATCTCTGGTACGCGTCATGAGTTTCACCTTCGCGTTCTGGGTCGAGCCCGTGCTCCTCCATCGTCGGAATCGACGGAGCCTCCGTCGCAGGTGAGTTCGGGGAGCAGCAATGGTGGATTTCTTCTTTTTTGCATCATTGATCCTCATAATTTTGGATAATTACGGTGTGACCCCAAAACTATCAAATGTTCAGAAACGTCCTCACGTGTCAACCCCAAAGTTTCAATTGTGTAATTTAGCCCAGGCGAACAATCTGATTTGCAATCTCGGTCCCTCGTCTCTTGCTAACATCGTATCTGACCCCAAACTTTCATATTGTACAATTTAACCCTTTATTTCCGCCTTAAACTTCCAATTGTGCACTCCAAACCCTACCAAATGCAATTATGTATGCAAATGAAATATAAAGATCTAACTGCAACATAGAATTATAATAATAAGCTAAAATATGAATCTAAAACTCATCAAAATCAAGAGATATCAATTTCGTGAATAGAGTTTTAAGCATATACTTCTTCGACAATATGGAATAAAACACTTGATGCATATTTATGTGGTTAATAAATTTGTGAAGGCTCCTCGTTCTTTCATGTCTAATATATATTATAGCTTATATTTGAGTTTGAGTTTCGATTGGAATTTAGGGTTTAGTATATAGGAGTTGGGGTTTGGATAATGTTTAGTAGTATGTGTTGTATGTGGAGTTATAATCCTAGATTTCAACGATATGGAATAGAACACTTAGTGCATATATATATAGCCAATAAACGTCTCACGTGGATGACTTATTTCTTGTAAAATAATTTTTAGGCATGTTTGCCATATATTACATAGACAGATAGAGCACATCTTTACCTGGTAATGGAAAAGTGAAAGGGTAATAACCGGATGAATCATGGTGTAAATGTTAGTTTTTACATTATGTAAAAATCACAGTTATTTACTTAATTTTCACTCCAAAATTGGTTATTCAGCAAAAAAGCCCTTATTTATTACTATGCCAATTATTTAAAATCTCCTAAATCATATCATCTTTACATTACATTACTTTTATTCCAAATAATTATTCTATTTTCAACGATCTTTTTTTTTGTTTGTGCTTTTCTTGTCATCTTAGGATTTTCTCCCAAACAAAAATGAGTGATTATGATGGAATGTTTTTGGATATGTGGTCTGATTGGGATCCACTGTCCAGTCCTAGCATAAGAGAGGTATTAGAAATGCTGCATCCAAACGACAATGGTCTAAATTGGATGAGCGATACCTTCCCTCAAACTAACTTATCAACTGATCCTCAGTTTGAACTAAGATCTGGTGGTCTCCGTGACAGATTGGCTGTAAGACAAGGATTTAGTATTCCACCGCTGGAGATAAAGAGCGTCAGTCCATTTGCTAAAATTTTCAGGAACATGATTCTTGTTCCTTCTCCTATCCTCGAAATATCTCTAGGATTCAGTAGGCTCTCTCCATTTTTGCAGTTTCCAAATATGTTATCTAACTTTTAATCACAGGTAAGTAACAATGTATTTAATAAGTTTAATATTGTTCTCTTACACGTGATATATATATATATATATATATATTATATATGATAAACCTAACTGTTTATTGTCTTTGTCTAACTTATGTTTCAAGATTATCTCTCCATGTCCAATTTCTAATGACGGGCCTCCAGAGACAATGGAAAGTTCAGGTGGCGCCCATGAAACAATGATGATATCCAACAACAATATTCCTCATCAGCTGATTGACGTTGATCTTCCTCCACAAGGAGGTAATAGATTTTCTAGTGTCTCGAGTTTGCTTCCAATTTCGATTTTTTGAATATTGTTGTTGTTTTTACATGTAAAATAGGCTCTGATGATATTCAAATGGAATAGAAGTCTGTTTTTATCACACCTCATGAATCTAATGCTGATCCCATTGGTGCTCCTTTAGTCCCTTCTCTTGATTCTGAAGTTGTTGCTGAAACGGATGTTATGAACCTCATCTCCCTTGAAAGTTGTAGACTAGTAACGATGATAAGGACAAAGAATACAATCAAAAAGGAAGAAAAAGACGAAGGTAACAACATTGTTGTCAAACCTTCATCTCAAACGAGGTCTCAAGTTAACATCGAATAATATATATAATAAACTTAACATCTTAATTAAATTGTATAATTGATATATTTAATAATAAAATTTACCTTAATTACATAATTTTCTCACGGGAAAAATATGATATCAAACATAATGGGATCACAAGACATAACGAGACCCAAAGGGTCATAATTCTTGGTGGAAAGCGAAGAAGACCATCCTAATGATGGTTTTCGCTGGAGAAAATATGGTACAAAAAGTTTTATAGGACATGTAAATCCAAGGCAATATATTTCTTTCACTTCAAAATTAGTCAAGCGTTTTGGCAAAATAATATATTTATTTTGTTATAAATGGTAATCGCAGGAATTACTACAGATGCATATATACTGGGTATAAGGTGAGGAAACATGTGCTAGAGAAGCGCAGACAATGTGAAGTTAGTGGTGGCTACATATGATGGGATACATGAGCATGTTCCACCACCTGAACGCATACGAAAATCCGGTAAAAGAATCAAACCAATAAGGATCAGTCCAGTAGGCCTCAAGATCGTATCAATAAAACACCTCAGTTGGGCAGAACACCTTATTCCTCTTGGCCTCTCAGCTTCTCCCTTCTCCGATATGACAGAGTATTATATATATGGACTCTCTATGCTGACAAGTTTCCTAGTTAACAAGAATGATGGTGTTATGAACCGGGATGATGAATCGAAGATTGATCGTGTTGATACCCAACGGTAGATAGGTTTCTCAAGGAAGGGAGCGACTATTTTGTGACTATGGTAAACCTTACCCAAAAGATAAAAAAAAAGAGATAAAACTTTTTAATTACATCCTTATCTTAAACAATCATGTACAAAGATATTAAAAAAAGTTTTTTACTTATCCCTTCATTATAATTTTGTAATGTATATTACTCTTGAGTTGACCTATTTAGTTTCTGAGTTTTAATTAGCGATCAGATACGAATTTAGGTTTTTATTCTGGATTCAATTTATATTTCACATTTGGTTACAAATCAAAAAATTTCATGGCTAAATTTGGTCATCTATGATGAAAGTTCTCAAACATCATGAAAAATTCCTTCGGTTTTAGGTTGTTTTTTTGGTCAAACGGTTTTAGTTGTTAAGTGTTGATTTGATACTAACTTTTTCTAACAAGGCTTTTCATAAGAAGCAAATCTAAATACTAAGGTAATCTCCATGATTAAAAGTTAGCTTTCTGATTGTATTATTTTAAATTGGTCTAAACCACAAATTGACGTCTTTTAATTTATTGTTTTTTCCATTGAACAACAAAAATCAGTGGATGATAAATCAAAGGGCTTGCATTGCATGCAGAGTCCATTCCTTTCTACAAAGACTCAATAATCTTTGGAAGATATAACACGTAAACCCAATTCACCTATAAGAATATACTGCAAGAACAAGAAGAAAAGATGCAAATGTGTCATAGAGTATTCATTATGATTGGATCATAGAGCGAGAACAGAGAACGTATTAACTATTAACCTTGATGATAGGCTTTTCTGTCATGATTATAGTAACTCACCAACATAAGGCAATAAGCTGAAGCCGACAAAATAAAAATAATACCATTTATGAGTACATACAGCTTTTGGTTTATAAATATGTGATTAATTACCCGACAAGACGACCCATTATATGATGTCGATGAAGCCAAAGTTGACCTTAAGCATAAAGAATTCTATCATCTTCAAGGTTATTTTCACCTGGAAACAATAGGAATGAAAATCTGAATGGCGTTGAATAAAAACAGTATGATAAACAACTTGCACTCATTTCAAATCAAGGCATCTCACTTGACTATATATGACCGTCAAATAGATTATCAGTGAGCAACAACACTACTACAAAATGTAAAAGCCTTCTCAATGATTTCATTTACCCTCTTAAAACTAGGTTCCATGCATTTCGAGAGAACAACCACAACAGGGGATTCACTTCCCCTGACACGCATCAGTGCTTTCCATATGATCAAAGCAGACGTCACGTCACAATCATCCCTACCAGAACAACAAAATGGCTTATACCACGAGTTATTTTTGTATATTTAAGGTACCCGGGACTTGAGACGGCAACAACTTCAGGTACCCCCGCTACCTAGGGTGTATTCAGTTATTAGAAGTTTGAGTAATTTGTATTTAGATTTAAAAAACTTGTTATTGGATAAAATATTTTGAAGTGTACAACACATTTGAAGTTGTGAATTAGAAGATTCTTCTAATCATGTCACAGTGTTTTGGGGTGGGGGGAGGGATTCTTTAAGTTAAAAATGACTAAAATCGTACTTTTAAATGAAATTTTAGAATTCGTTTAACTTAAAAATCCCAGTAAATTCTCAATTGCAATTAAAATCATATAAATTCTTAATAAAACAATCATCTCAAATTCATTTTATCTTAAACTATATAAACTACTACTACCACTACCAAAAAACACTTGGACCTTTTAAAAAACATAAAAAATACTTTATTTAATATCTTACACTATCTAAACTACTACCATTTCACAATCAAAACTATTACTAATATTATCACTTTTCTTAACAATAATTTTTTTTTCTTAACAAGATGTACCATAAAAAACTATATAAATTAATAATCTTGAGATTATAAATTTTATTAATTTATAGAAAGTTCCATTTTAGATTCATATATTTTAGAGTATAAAAGTAACTGATTTAGTAGAGATATTGACCAAATTTTACAAATGAAAAATTTATATTGTTCTTATTAAATTATGAGAAATTGCTAAGAATACCATAAGTTAAGTACCACTTTTCAAGAATACAATCAATCAAAAATATATTAACATTTGGGCTTACACTTTATTGAATATTGTTTAGGGCTTAGTGTTAAAGGGGGGGGTTGAGTTTCTAAACTTTTATAAATATTTAGAAAAATTAATTAGTCTATTTTCATCATAAATTTAGAGTATTTTTTAAATAAGTATTCATAAATGGTAAATTTGGAAAATAGTATCAAACTTGTGGTAGATTTCCTCCTCAATTATTTGGTGTATGTAATATTGTAAACATATATGCATTTTAGATTTATAACAAAATAGTATTAAAAATATTTGGAAGTGTTTTGAAAAGTTAAAGATACACACATTGTAAATAAAAACAAAACATACAATATATTTTTAATATTTCTATAAATTTATTAATTTATGTTTATAGTCGGATCATAACATTTACATAAAGTTTTATCTTATTAATTTATTGAATTGTGTTATATTTAGCACTCGCTAGATTTAGAATTGGTGTGTTTAATAATTTATCGAATATTGGTTAATAGAGTTTATACTGTAATTAAAATGATACAAGAGAAGTGAAAATATACGTTAAACCACCATCATAAAGTAATTAACAAAAACAGAGCAAAGAACAATAACCACCACCATAAAGTTAAATAATGGAAAAAAGTTTTCATGAAGTTTACCCTAATTATTGGTGAAACCATCCAATGTTTCATAACATGTTAACAACTACACGATGTTATGTTAATACATGTCACATATACGAAGTAAATGATTATATGATTGGGAACATCAAAATCGGGCGTTTAATTAATTTATGAAAAGTTAATAGGGTTCAAACTGTAATTAATTAAAAAATCAAATTTAAAACAAAAGAACTAAGTTTTAGAAAAAACAATTGCTACATTAAATTTTATGGGTAAAAATTATAGAAATAGTTGACAATAAAAATAAAAGATTTATAATTGAAATCTAATATATTTTAATATTTTATGAAAAAATTAAAAAATATGAAGACAATAACTTTGATATTGTCGATCATATTAATTTCTAATATAAATATTTTAAGGAATTCATATTTAGGGTTTTAAATTGGAAATGAATTTTGGTTGACGGATTGTAAATATATTAACAAGGTTTTTTAAAAGTCAAAGAAAATGAATGCTACGTAAATTTTAATATCATAATATATCAAGATTATGTTTGACATAATGTTTACAAAAGAAATGTTGATGTTTGACTAAAAAATAATCAGATATACATACATATATACAGATAACAAATAAATATTTTTATGTAAATATTCATGTTATTTTAGTATCTATAGGTAAAATTATAAATTTGGTATTCGTAAACAGTATGTCAAATTACGGTAACATATTACAAAAATTATAATGCTTATGTATGTTTATATCATTCTAATTATTGATATTAGTAATATATTTGTAAATGTATTTTATAGTTTTATGATGATAATTGTAAGTGTTATGAGAAGTACATTTATTTTCTTTGACTTTTAAAATAATTCATCTTGTTAATCTATTTAAAAAATTTCAAACCAAAATTTATTTCCAATTTTAAAAGTCCAAAATTATGAATTCTTTAAAATCTTTATATTGGAAATTAATATGATCGACTATATCAAGTTATTGTCTTCATATTTTTAAAATTTTCATAAATATTAAAATATATTAAAGTTCAATTATAAATTTTTATTTTTATAGTCAACTATTTTCTATAATGTTACCCAATCAAAAATTTAATGTACACAATTAATTTTTCTAAGACTTAGTTCTTTTTGTTTTAAATTTTTAATTTTTGATTAATTACAGTTTGACCCCATTAACTTTTCCTAGAATCAATTAAACCCGATTTTGATGTTCCCACAATATAATCATTTACTTCGTATATGTGGCATGTATTAACATAAACATCGTGTAGTTATTAACATAATTCTAAAACATTAGATGGTTTGCCACCATATTAGGGTTAATTTCGTGTAGTTGCAAACTTTTTTCCTTAAATAAACAGAGAAAAACATATAAGCACGACCATAAAGTTAAATAAGAGCAATATAACCACCTTCTAACTAAATTGAACCCAATTCGATAAAACGAAGAACTAACCAAGACTGATGGCTTGAGTGAGAAGCTGACCGGATCTGAATATATTGTACTGAATCTACTTGTTTCTCCGATCAAACTCTCTTTCACCTTAAATTTTCTCAGATCGCAGAGACGAACGTGCCAGGGAGGAGGAGAAGAAGAGTTTCACAAGTCTTTGATTAACCTGGGGGATACCCAGGCCCATGGAGAGGCTCAGACTAATCCCCAAGGGAGGTGCAGTCCACGATAGACCCTCTCTCCGGGTATTCAAATGGGCCCTAAAGCATGGGCCCATATCCGTGTAAGGTGACTAGGATAATTGTGACTTAGTTTCGCGCAACAGGTGGATTGAACCTGAACCACGTCGTTGGCGTCCCAGTCCCGTCTCCTTATTACTCGACCACATCACCCGGTAGTTTCACAACGTCTTTAAGGCACGACTTATCCAAGTGAGCATTTACCCAAAGTCAGAGATCCGATTTAAAGGGTCTACAATTTATGAGTGAATGGTTTAATCTTGAGTGGCTGGCTACATTTTAGTGACGTGTCAAATATTTTACCCTTACAAGATATATTTAAAAGGAAATTAAAATAATAAATAATAATAATCGATTCAATTTTCCGAAAAAATCAAACTACCAAAATTTGTGTGGCTCTCCGGGACAGAATCTTGAGATGTCAATCGTTGTTCCGGCGAGTTCGGGCGGTTAACCGTTAAGTCTCGTGCGCAAGTTAGGGTAGAGTATCTGCTCTGCTAACCCACGCACTTCAGTGGACTGGGTCAGGAAACTTCAAGCTTTTCGAACAAGACAAGAGGCCCATCATGTTGTTCGACGGTAATCACTTTTACTTCATCTCTAACTTTCGTTGAAATTGAATTCGTTAGTAGATCCACTTATGATGGTTAGGCTGTTTAGATATTTCATATAGTCTGTCGATAATGAATTGTTCAAGTCATGTATGCTATCGTTGATGCACATCATATCGATACGACTCTTCTTGTTCATGTTCCTGGGTTTGCAAAACACGCATCAAGTGAAAATTCGCAAACTTGTTTGAGGCTTGTTAGTGTGTTTGCAATCTTGTAATGGAGGCGTGAGGTTGTGTTCGAGACCATGATCATAACAGGTTAGTGTTTTTTTTAATACCTGATGGTTCTAGACTCCGAGACTACATGTCTTAAGTTGAGCTTAATACCTCCGGTGGTTTAGTCGGTTGGGTTTGAGTGCACCATATGTCGGCAATTAGCACAGTTTTATTTTTGTAATAAAACTATACTATATGGTATGCGTGTTCAGGAGCATAAGGTTTGAAGCATACAGAGTGAGCGGGAAAGAACACTGTTGATCGCGATCAGGAACGTGCTCTGATGATATATCCATGTGTCGTAACTTTGTGGAGAAGATAGGTATACATATAACTCAATGTGAAGATATAATAAAAATAATAGTTGTTTTTACAACATAACTTAAAGTCTGTGCACTAGTAAAAGATTCTTTTCGTGGTCCGGAAAGTAGTGATTCTTTTTAGATATTAAGGGAAACAGGTTATATTAGAAAAGGTAAACTTGTAAAACAGAAAAAGAAATATCAGGTTTTGAGGAGTATTAATATGTATCTGAGGATTGTAATTTATTTGGTTCACAACATCAATAAATAGATATTTGGTCTCTCGTTGAGTTTCGTTCTCTATTATTTTTTGGCTTTTTCGAGTTTAGTTTGCGTATTTTCTCAACAAAAACTTAATTGCTATTAGATATTCTTTAGTTGTGGTATGTGTCTTTTCTTCAGGTCTTACATAAAATCAGAAGCGGTTTTGAAGATCATGAAATATATTGACTTGCCATTTCCACAGCTTGCCTTCTTTTTGCAGTTTGCCCCTCTGTAAGTTTTGGCTTCACATGTTTAAATAGCTGAAGGAAACGTGAACCCCTCTTCTGAGTGAGTGATCTATAAACACTTTGCTTGGCACATTTATTTCTGCAGGTTTGTGAGGGACTTTCTGTATGAAAATGTTGCAAACAACCGTTATGCAATGTTTGTCGGTCTGATTCATGTGAGATATAAGAAGACATCATTGATTCGTAGCATGATCCTGTTTTTGTTTTTTTCTTTTTCTTTTTGAATATAAACATGATCCTATTTTGTCACAAAAATAAACTAGATATGTGAAAATAATGTTCCTACAGTTATATAGCTTTTGTATACAGATGTATTAGTTACAACAGCCTTTGAACAACCATACGTATGTACTCATCAAAATGTATAACCTTTGGATGATGATATATTTGTATCAATGTGGAAGTCTTTTACATAGAATGTGTCAGTGGTGCTGGCTACAATATGCTAATTAAAATCCCTGAGTGCCACGCTCTCTATGGTATATTCTCTGAGAAGCTTCGTATATCCGCAATGAATCTGCAGAAATTTCAAGGAATATTTTAATCCTTAACTGGGGTTTATGAACGATGGTCACTCACTGGTCTTTGTGAACTTGCAACCTATTGAATCAAGACTTAACTCAAACTCTAAAACTCTTTATTGATATCTCAATATCTTAGAAAACTTACTCAAAAACTAAGACTCTCGTCAACTCATAAGATATGCAACGCCTTGCATCTTATATATATGAACCACACTTTCCTAAACTCATTAGGATTACAAATAGATATTTCCTATCTATACCTCAATAGATTAGGTAACTTGACACCCAAGTTATTCTAGTTTAACTCAACATTCTTCCCCTTAAGCTGAAATCTCGCATTCTTCAACTCTTGAACTCCAAATGAAACTTCTCATCTCTTTAAATTTAATCCTTCCAAGTGCTTTTGTAAGTATGTCAGCATTTTGCTTCACTCCAGCAACATGTTCTACACTTACAAGTCTTTCTCAACACATTCTCTAATGAAATGGAACTGTGTGAATGTGCTTACTACGCCATGGAACACTGGTTTCTTGGACAAAGCTATAACAGACTTTTATCAATTCTTATCACCATCCTCTTGTTCGTATGATCAAAAATCTCAGTAAGAAGATCCTGCAACCATATCGCTTGCTTCGATGTCTCTGTTGCAGCCATGAACTCAGCTTCACATGATGAAGAGCAACTATCTCTTGTTTCTGAGAGCACCATGTGATAGGATTCCACCGAGATAGAAGATATGACCAGTGGTGCTTTTCCCATCGTGTGGATCAACATTGTAACTACTATCACTGTAACCTATTAACCCTTCTTGCGGTCTTGCTTCAAACCTTAAGCCATGCGATAAAAGTCCCTTGTAGATATCTCAGAACTTGTTTCAGTACAGCCTTATGAGACTCTTTTGGACAGTGCATATAACGACTTAGAATTCCCACGCTACATACAACAAGATCAGGTCTTGTGTGTATCAAATATTGCAAGCACAATGCGTCTTCGATAATCTGTTTCATCCACACTATCTTCCTCTTCTGCCTTGCCCAACTTTAGACCAGCATCCATAGGTATATGTGCTGCATTACACCTTTCCATCCCGGCTTCTTCTAGGATCTTTGCAGCATATTTCTCTGACTCAAAATTATACTCCCCTTCTTCTGTGTGACTTCTATCCCGAGGTAATAGCTCAGTCTACCGAGGTCTGTCATTCAAACTTGGCTGCCATATCTCTCTTAAAGTCGTTGACATGGCCAAACTAGATCCCGTTATGAGTAAATCGTCTACATAATAGCTACTACAAAAGATGATCTTGCTTCTCTTCGATAAAGAGATGGCTCTTTCAAACATCAAACAAAGTTCAGCTTGATCACACTGTATTAAGCTTCTCGTTCCATGCTCTTGGATCTTGACGAAGACCGTAAAGTGCCTTCTTAAGTTTGTAGACTTTAAGCTTCCTTCCCTTTGATGGCATAACCTCCGGTTGAGACACATAACCTCCTCCTTCAGTCACCGTGCAAGAATGCGGTCTTAACGTCAATATGATGTAGTTTTCCCATCTCGTGTAGCTGCTATTCCCAATGATCAATGAACTGTCTCAATCCGTGCGACAAGTGCGAAGACTTCATCAAAGTCTATTCCATGTTCTGTATGTAGCCTTTTGCCACCAAACGCGCCTTGTATTTGTTGATACTCCCATCGGAATTTATCTTAACCTTGAAGACCCACTTCAATCCTATCGCTTTACAATGTGGTGGAAGATCAACAAGACCACGTCTCATTCTTTACTATCGATTTAATCTCATCCTCACAAGCATCTCTCCACACTTTCAACCTCTTTTGCTTCCCATAATTCCATGGTTCTTCATTCACTAGCGTTAAGAGATGACTCACATTCAATCTCGCAAAGTGTCTCATGCATCTCGTCTTCCTCCACTAAGAGCTCGTAGTCGTCGAGATAACTTGGTAAGTTTCTGGTGGCGAGAAGATCGTCTCAGAATCACAAGTGATTCGTTTGAATTTCATTCCATGTAGACTCTGTCCACTTCTTCTACTTCTTCTTCTTCGTTTATTATCAAGTTATCTCGAGAAACTACTTCTTCTCCAACTCCTCTGAACCCAAAATCGATAATTCTTGTATGTCTTGCTCCTCTTTCTCTAACTCTGACCACTTCCATCTTTCTTCTTCACTAAATACCACATCTCTACTAACTATTATCCTCCGAGTAGTTGGATCAAGAAGCCAATAAGCTTTTGTTCCTGGTTCAGTACCAAGATGAACCAGAGTTCTCGACCTACTCATCCAGTTTTCTTCAGATGTGGTGTGGCTACTTTTCACATGAACGACACCAACTGAAGACCCTTATATGTCCTACATCGGTTTTCTTCTCCTTGAAACTCTCGTAAGAGTCTGAATACTAAGAGTTCTCGTTGCTATCCTATTGAATAAGATAGGTTGAATGCCTAACCGCCTCACCCCATAAGTAATTTGGAACATCCATACGTTTTAAGATACTTCTCGTCATCTCAGTAGCATTCTGTTTCTCCTCTGACAACTCCATTCTGCTGAAGTGAAATATGGCGCTGTGAGATGGCGTTCTATGCCATGCTATCGCAGTACTCCTTGAACTCTAGTGATGTGAACTCTCCTCCTCTGTCAGTTCGTAACGTCTTGATCTTAGCACTTGTCTCATGTTCTACTATAGCTCTGAAACGTTAAACTTGACAAAAGCTTCACTCTTCTCCCTCATGAGAATGGTCCACATGTATCTCGAGTAGTCATCGATTAGCACGAAGACATATCTACTTCCTCTGGCTGTGGCGGTGTGATCGGACCGCATAGATCTCCATGTACTAATTCAAGAACTTTTGTTGCACGGTACGAGCTTGCTGCTGGAAACGAGCTTCTATTGTTTTCCACGCAGACACGCTGTACATGTCCTTCTCTACTTCAAAAATGAGGCATACCAATTACCATATCCTTGTCAACCATAAGCTTCATATAATCTCAGACCCACATGTCCTAAGCGTGAGTGCCACCTCGACGACTCCTTATGAAGAGCCAACTGCAAACACTTTTTTACTCCACCTCCATGATGACCTTGTAAAGTCGATTGGGTGATCGTTTTGACTTTACAATGAGCTTATTGTCTCGATCATATAAGACAACCAGTTTTCTTTCATTCTCACCTCACAGCCAGCCTCAATTCTTTGTCTAAGGCTTATATATTACTCTTGATCTCTGGAATGTAGTAAACATCTGAAAGAATTTCTTCTCACCACCACTGGTTGTGAATATAATCGATCATTTTCCAGTTATATCTATCCGTGAATCGTCCCCAAACCTCACCTTTCAGGTTTTTTTTTCTATCATCTTTGAGAAGTACTCTAGATTACCCGTCATGTGATTGCTGGCTACATTGTCTAAATACCACAGATTTTCTCCATCTGCCATCCTCTCAGCTTGTGGGTATCACCTTCTGTTCATTGAAATACACAATCTCGTTAACCATCAATTCATCAGCTTCATGTGTAGTATTTGTCTCGCTTTCATGTGTTTCTTGGAGTTTTAAGTAAGCGATCTGGACAATTATGAGCAAAGTGCCAAGCTTATCAATCTGAAACACACAACTCTGGATGCATCTCGATTGTAGCCTCCGCCATTATACCATACCGACCACGTCCTCTTCCTCGATACTCATATCGACCACCTCTGCCTCTGCCTCTAGAGGAGTCTTATCTGTCTTGATAGCCTTGTGGGCGCGCTTGTGTGTCATTATTAGCATACATTAATTTATTTTGACTTTGTCTTCTGTGTTTCTCTTCTTCCTCCTCTGAGATTCTCTCTTCGTATGCTTTCAAACATCCCGCAATGTCTTTGAAGCTTGTTTTATTTAGATCAAGACTTGCTCAAGGTAGCGATGATGTTGTATGTATTTCTATCTTGGTAGGCTATGAAGAAATTTTCTTAAACGATCCCTCAGTTCCTCTACAGTTTCTCCCAAAGCTGCAGACTTTGTTGACAATTCAGAGAGTTTCCCGACAAAACTATCAATTGAGTCGGTGTCTTTCATCTTAAGTCTGTCAAAATAAGCTTTTAAAGTCTGCAAGCGTGCTTCTCGTACACGTTCAACTCCCATATGCCTCACTTTATCACCTCACAAATCTTTTTCCGGTAGTAAGGTTTTCTCACTTGCCTCAATAATGATTCCGGTATCGACTGGAACAGTAATGCCAAAATCATTCTTCTCTCCGATATCTCCTGGATCAATGCCTCCCAGACCTAATGAACCTTGAACGCCGCCTGCATCTTATGTCCATACAATATAATTAGTATCATTAAGCTCAGACACTGAATGGACGACGAACATTGTTCTTGTTGCTATTCACTGCAACGATTTCTCCCATGCTCTCTTTGACTCAATAATATGCTCTGATACCAAATTATTGAATCAAGACTTAACTCAAACTCTAAACTCTTATTGATATCTCAATGTCTTAGAAAACTTGCTCAAAAACTAAGACCTCTCAACTCATAAGATATGCAAATACCCTTGCATCTATATATATGAATCACACTTTCCTAAACTCATTAGGAATTACAAAATAGAATATTTTCCTATTCTATAGCTCAATAAATTAGGTAACTTGACACCAAGTTATTTTAGCTTAACTCAATAAACGCAAGAAGGATAGCTAGAGATGTAAACCTGAAGACCTGTTGATACCACGTTCTTGATTTCTTGTGTTTCACGTCATAACCAGGTGGAATTATACTTGGGGTTCACGTATCCGTAGTGCGGATGGAGAAGAGCAACAATTCCTAAGGAAAAATACGCCTACGAATCCTCCACAATGAGCAGAATGTCTACACGTGGTAGACCCGACAGTGAGGTCAGTGCAGCGATTTGTTATGTTCCTCATTACTGGCAGTTAGAATATAGTATATAAAATGCAATATGACGATTTCATGGCTGATTTATAAACAATATGCGTCATGGCTGATTTAGAAACAAACAGTATCAAATTTTTATGGCATATAGATCGCTTTGTTTAGGAATATTCTTATATTGTAGTTTTCATCTTATATTATAACAGATTTGTTTCTCAAAGAATTGGTGACTTTGAGCATCTTTAGTGGTTTAGTTTCTTATTAGAGTATTTTAGATATTTACTATAACTTATTAACTAATTAAAATTTAAATAAAAAAATTAAAAGTAATGAAGCATAATGCAACATTTAGATAATTGGTCCTCCTGTACAAAAGAAATTCTCTTAATAAATAGATTATTCTCTTTCTTCTAATCTCTCTTCTTCTTATCTAAATTTTTATCAGTTAGAACATGAGAGATTGTGGGGAAAAGACTCCCAATATGGGTGTTCTTAGATTTATATCTATAATATATATATATGTATAATATATATACATATTGACTATACGAATATATATTGACTATACGAATATATATATATATATATATATATATATATAATATATATATTATATATATATATATATATATATATATATATATAATATATATATATTCGTATAGTCAATATTATTAAGAACCGGTTAGGTTTCATCGATTCTTCTAAATGAACAAATAGGAATTTTATGATCAATATTATTGATATCTTAGGATATCCAACACTTTAATGCACACTTTAATAATAAAAAAAGTTCATATTACATCTAAACTATTAAAACTGAAGTACATTTAGTACTTAAACCCTAGCATTTCCTAAATAATTACCATTGAATGCCACTGATATTATATCTGCACTTCAAACACTAATTTTAATAAGAAAAAATAAATTTGGGTTAAGCTCATTAACATCTTTATCATTAGAATTAAATACTTCATAAAAAAGTGAATATGTATTATTCAAATAATAAAAACAATATACATATATATAGAATTAAATTAGTTTATTTTATTCATATTCATATAAGCTACCAACTATATTTGAACTATAAAAAAAATGTTAATATTTGTATTATAATCTGAACTTATTCATACAATAACAAAATCAGTAACTTTTCATAATAATTTAATGACTAAATACATACTAATATTTATTATAAATGATTATATATACAAACAAATACAATGTATTATCATTTGTAAGATATATATCTAATAAGAATAACTAATGTAATTTATAAATTAAAAAAATTAATCACCATATAATACATATATACAATTAGGTCTAGGACAGAGCAAATATCTAGGATATACGGATCAAATATGCATTTGTCGGATTCGTAAAATTTTTATCCGGATTCGGATATTGGGGATTAGAATATTCATACTAAAATCCAAATACACGCAGTCATCCGAACATGTTTTTTAATTTAAAATAAATTTAAAAACTAATTATTAACCATCTATTTAGTCTATAAAATTATTATTTAAAAAGCTTAAGAATCATTAAAATTTAATAAAATTAAATTTTAGTTATTTTATAAAAATATATAATATACATAGATAACTATAATTAAATTTAACAAACAAATTACTTAAAATATTAGACATTTACAAAAATAACAACCGCCGGCGCGCGGGTCAAAGGCTAGTTATGTATTGAAAGACAAACTTGTATCCTTATTCATTTGTGATAAAGTATGGATCCAAATTAGAGATCATATCAACTTTTTTATTTGTTAGAGGGTCGTGACACCATAAGAAGTTATGATAGATTTTAAAATGTTACTGTGATTCAAAAAAAAAGGTGATTCATTAATAATGTTTTTGTATGTATTTTTAGGTGATTCAATATTCTGTTATGATTTTTTTTAAGGTGATGAACTATGGTCATTAGAGAGCACGACAAGCTTCATATGTGCTACAAAGTTTTTGAATCTTTAGGAGTTCACTCATGATGACAGATTTAGATTCTTTAATTTGACACTTGTATCATTTTATTTGTATGTATATATATATTAGGTGATCCATTATTGATTCCAACATGTTTTCATAAATTGAACGGGTTTATATAGTTGTTATGATGTTCGCCTGATATATAGAGTAAGTATTAAGTGATTATTAATGTTTGAGAAATGTTATTAAAAATAAATGAAATATGACTTTCTAGGGAAGGTCCATTTTTTTAAAAATCACATATGAAGTGAAGTTGGACTTCTATTTTAATAGAATAGATGGATTCCAATCAAAATCAGCTTGGAGATGAATAATTAAGAAAATGAGTGAACTAATTTTTTTATTACGGCAGAAAATCTTAGACATGAATGTTGTAAGTGAATCCGAGATCCAAAACCGAACATGATCCAAAAAAAATCTGAATCCGAATCCGAATCGAGTTTAATATATCCAACATATCATGTTGTTCGGTAGTTCGTGTATCAGATTATCTAAAAATGCAAAACTGAATTTGAATAAGTACCAAATATATAAATTAACATTTACAATTTTTTTTTGGAAAGAAGGGTAAATTTATTCAACCAAAAAAAAATTGTACAAGAGTATGTAACTTCAAATTTAGAGATTGTATCACATGATTGTTGCTAAGGATCTTAATCTTGTAGCAAACCAAATCTGCATCACATCATCATAGGTGTGTGTGCCCAACTGCCCATTCCTTGAAGGGAAGATATATGATTCCGACTTATCTTTTCCACCGAGTTTGAGTAGTATTTCGGGGGGAAGGGAAACCTCACCATGGTTTCGAGAGTTGTGTTCTCTCCAGAGAGAGTACAGTGTAGCTTGGAAAGCATAGCGGAGGAGGAATAGATGAAGTTTTGCCCAATGTTGGGCTAGCAAGAGCTAGAGAATACCACTCCATTGGTTTGTATAGAAAGGAACTAAATGACGGGTTAGCCCTTTCCACACTTCATTCGAGTAGCAGCCATTCGAAAAAAGATGTTATTCCGTGATTCTAGTTGAGCATTGCAGAGATTCCAGGAGCTAGAAGCCTGAGGCTTGTATTTTTGAACGTCTGTCACCAGTAGCCAACTTATCATGAACATCCAACAAGGTAATAAACACAGATTTAGGAGTATGGTAGGGTAACTAAACTCCTGAGCTCCAATCGAGTTTCTCCTAAGGTGTCCTGGACAGTATCCAAGTCTCCTTTAACTTGAACTGTGGTTTATAAGTATCTCCTTTGCTTGGCCATAATTTGATGTCATCTTCCTGCCTTAGACCTCTGTATCTCCATCTCAATATTGTTTAAAGTTTCCAACTCTATGATGTTGTCTTCTATGAATATGTGTGTTAAAAACTTAAATAAATGTGGAAATTTGATTTGTTCAGTCGTTTGACCAATAGTTTATTAACACTTTTATACTATGAATCATGTGTTTCAATTCTCAGAGAAAACAAATTATGCAGAATATATATATTTTTTTAAATAAAAGCTTATAAGAGATGGATTTTATAGGGCGGTCTAGGGTGATACAGTCATATGTGAATCCTCATAAGACATGTAAAATTACCTCTATAACACCGTCTATGTAATGTTTCTCATAGTTTTTAATAATAATCAACCATTGTTAAAAAATAATTTAATATTCAATTTAATATTTTATTTCGGTATTAGTCATGTAGTATTCAAGTTTATATGTTGTGGATTTCTTTTTCAAGTATAACCTTAGTGTATATACTAAGCTATGTAAAGTTATGGCAATAATTTTAAGAAAGCACTAGCTTTTAACCAATTTATTTGTGAATGTCTAATATTTTAACC
Source organism: Moricandia arvensis (assembly GCA_905132765.1). Classification (NCBI taxonomy): domain Eukaryota; kingdom Viridiplantae; phylum Streptophyta; class Magnoliopsida; order Brassicales; family Brassicaceae; genus Moricandia; species Moricandia arvensis. The sequence continues at coordinate 41,095 of CAJHQP010005497.1, forward strand.
ATTTATTTGATATAATTGTATATATGACTTGAACTTAATATTCAATATTCGTTATTCGATTCGGGATCCCATCCGCTTCGAAAAATGGATATTCAGGGATCATGATAGTGATTTTACGGATTTGATTGATCCAAGTACAAATTCATATAGTAAAATTTTTAGTTCTCGATATCAGATCCAAATATTAAATATTTCAAATTTAATTATAGTTATCTATGTATATAATATATACTTTTATCTAAAATAACTAAAATTCTAATTTATTAAATTTTAATAATTTAAGCTCTTTAAAATAATAATTTAAATAGACTAAATAGATGGTTAATAGTTAATTTTTTAATTAAAAAACATGTCCGAATATCAACGTGTATTCGGATTTTAGTCTGAATATCCTAACCCCAAATATTTGTATCCGGATAACAATTTTATGAATCTGACAAATGCATATCCGAATCCGTATATCCTAGAATACCCCAGATATTCGATTCGTCCTAGACCTAACTGTGTATATGTATTATATGGTGATTAAATTTTTTAAATTTATAAATTACATAAGCTATTCTTATTAGATATATATCGTACAAATGATAATACATTGTATTTGTTTGTATATATAATCATTTATAGTAAATATTAGTATGTATTTTAGTCATTAAATTGTTATGAAAAGTTACATGATTTTGTTATTGTAAATGAATAAGTTCATATTATAATCGAAAATTATTAACATTGTTATTTTTTATAGTTCAAATATAGTTGGTAGCTTATATGAATATGAATAAAAATAAAATTAATTTAATGTTATATATATGTATAATTTTGTTTTTATTATAAATTTGAAAAACACATATACACTTTTTTATAAAGTCTTTAATTTAAATGGGCAAAAATTGTTATGGGCTTAGCCCAAATTAGATTTTTTCTTGTTAAAGTCAATATTTAGATGTTTGGATACATGGATAACATCAGTGGGCATTCTTTGTAAATATTTGGTAAAATCCAAGAGTTATTTTATATTTGTACTTCAGTTTTAATAGATTAGATGTGTAAGCAAAAATATCAAAATTTCTGGTTATTATCCTAAACTAATGATTACAAAACATGTTCTATCGATTTTAGTGTCATCGTTATCTGTGATCTTGACAATGTCTAAAACTCACATCGCGTGGTTATTGGACAGACCGTTACATCTAAATCTTGGGTTTTTTTGCAAAAATAACTCAAATTTAAGTCAAACACAAAACTAACCCATGAGTTTCTTTTGAAATTTTATTTATTCTATTCACCCTAAAAGTTCTGATTATTCACGAAAATACCATTTTTTTTGAAAATGAGTATTTTACTCTATTATCCTCATCTTCATCTTCATCAACAATAATGTCAATGCAATCAATACACCAACCACCATGAACAATAAATTTTGAAGCTCTTAATGCATCCAAAATCGGTTTTCAAGCCTCTTATCTATTTCTTATGCTAAAAAAAACTAAATCTTTTTTCACTTTCTCTCTATATTCAACTTAAAAGTTCAAGAATTTGATTCAAGCTTACGATTCTTGGTGGTGTCGCTTTTTTTGAGCTTATGAGTGCTTAGAGAAGAGTTTTGCGTGCTAAGGAAGTTATCTCACTAATTTAAGGTGTGAAATCATTTTTTCACATTTTTTCGCCTAGACGACTTCTGTGTAAGTCTTCTAGATGTAGAAGACTTACACAACAGTCGTGCTGGTCAATGCAAAAGTTAGTTTTGCAATTGAATTTTTTATGTATTTTTAGAAATGACTTATCTGGAAGTTTTCTAGTTTTCTTTGTTAACAAAAAAAATCTGGAAAATACCATACGAAAACCTCCCGGTAAGTCATCTAGGATAAATAGGTTAGTTTTGCATTTGACAAATTGTGTCAGAAATTTGACTTTTTCCAGACGACTTACAAGCTAAAAAATATATAAATATTTAATATTTACTAGACGACTTATATGTAAGTCCTCTCAAGTTAGTTTTGCAATTGAAAAATAAAAATTAACTATTTAATTTTTAATTAGACGACCTACAGTGTATGTCTTTCGGTAGACGACCTACGCGGAAATATTTTAGAAATTGTTTTTGATATTCTGGTCAAACCTTGGATATCCTAAAAGAACTTCCATGTAAGTCCGTCTGACGGACGACTTACATATAGTAGGTCGTCTAGGTTAAAATTAAATTTTTAAGGTTTTATATTCTAATTGCAAAAGTAACCTGAAACGACTTACATATAATTCGTCTAGTTAATATTAAATATTTTTCTTCTTGAGGACTTCCTTGAAAGTCTTTTGGACGACTTCCATGGAAGTCAGTCGTCTACGTCAATATTTAATAAGTTTCATTTTCTGTAAAACTATAAGATTTTTTAACATTTTTCTTGTCAAATTCATGTATATTAATCGATATTGGTTTCATGAATGAAATCATAAATTAACTAGTTTTAATTATGAGTTACCAATATTCATATTTATTAATGTTTCTAACTAATCTGAGAAGACTTCCGTGTAAGTCTGCTGAAGTCTTCTATGTTAGTTTTTCTAACTTGTTTAAATAACTTTAAAGATATATTTTTAACTTTTAAAAGTTGTAAGTAACTTCCCAAAATATCAAGTAATATGTTTAATGTATCTTCTTAGATCATAAGATATACTTTTAACTTTCATAAAATTTAAAATTTATTTTTCACTTTAGACTTGAGTTCCTTCCTAAATTTAATTTCCCGCTCCGTTTTAAATTTCCAGCTCAAAATTTTCCCCTTATTATTCAATAATCCCGCTTTAAATTTAAGTATTCCAGTGAAACTGTTATATGTTTGAACTTATGTAATATTTGATATGTTATGAATTTGGCTAAGTTTTCTTGAGAATTTTTCTCACTAGTTGTAATAAATTTGACTATTTTTGTTTATTGTGTGTTTGCAATTAAAGTTGTATCAATAACTTCAAAATGTCATGTATTTTTGGCAAGATAACATTATAGACATGAATATATTACCAAAAAAAATTCATTAATATCTCTTTTAATTTACAAATAAATCACAATTAAAAGTGTACACCTAGAAATCACAAAAATGACCTTAAACAAAATTATTATAGATTATTCCTACACAAAAACAAGCTTGGACTCCAGTTGACTTGAGATAAAACTCTCTCAGAAACTTCCTGGAAGTCGTCTAGCACATTATATGTTAGAGACTTCTGAGAAGACTTCAGAGTATACTTCCCAGAAGTCTTTCAAAGTCAACACATATCTTAAAAACTGCAAATCCAAAAAACGTTCAAATGACCTCAAACAAAGAAATATGAGTGAAGATGAGAGTCTACATTTAAAGAACACACAAAAATACATATTTAAAAAATAGATCTACCTTTAAAGTAGTATAAGATGAGAACCATGTAATAAAAAATCTACAAAACAAGATAAATTAGTGAGAAAGATATGAGATGATCAATTAATAAAAATTTCAGTTTGGGAAAAATGTAAAGAGATTTAAGCAACCAAAGACTTACCAAAAATCTGCCATGAGATTTACCTAAATGCTCATATCCGTTATGAAAAAGGAGATATGGGAGAAAATTTCGCTTCCAGACGACTTCTAGGAAGTCTTCTAGTGCATTAACTGTTAGAGACTTCCAGGAAGAAGTCTTCTAGTGCATTAACTGTTAGAAGACTTCCATGGAATCTTCCAAGTCTGTCCCGATTTGTAAAAACCTGCATATCCAAAAGTATTCAAATGGCTCCAAAACATAGAAAAACTTCAAAAATAAGGTAATAACTTAAAACAACAAAAATGTTTTTCAAAAGATAAGATCTTTAAGGCAACAATGGGTTACCAAATGAAAAAAAATATTATTTATGAATCTACCTTTAAAGGAGTAGAAGATGAGAACCATGTAATGAAAAACCTGCAAAAACAAATAATTCAGTGAGAAGACATGAGATAAAGATGAGATATTGATATAAAGTTTGGTGTTTTAAGTTCAAAAAGATTAGAGAGAGGTTGGAGAATTTTAGAATGAGAAACATTACATGTTGCCAATTTGAGAGGAAGAAAATGTGTGTAAATTTTCTTTATATAAAGAGACAAAGTTCCAATAAAGTTAAATATATTCGATTCAGAAGACTTTCAAGTAAGTTTTTCTAGAAGACTTTCAAGTAAGTTTTCTAGAAGACTTTCAAGTAAGTTTTCTAGAAGACTTTTTAGAAGTCGTCTGATGTACATATTATTTCATCAGACGACTTCCTGGAAGTCGTCTAAACCCTAAAAATAAACTCTGAACTTAATTAACTAACTAAACACTTATATAATCAAATTCAACTTAAAAATGTTTTAATATAACATAACTAAATACATATAGGGTAAAAATTATTTTTTGAATAAAATGTTAAGTTTCAAAAATTAACCCAAATAATACAAACAATACTACAACAAATGTTACAAACCTAAACCAAATAATACCATGACTCACTACATTCACTCATCTATATTGAAAATAATCAATTTAC